>WBZZ01000176.1:0-65853 GCA_019918135.1 Paulinella micropora
GGGGGGAGGAGAGATTTTGTACATCGAAAGACAACAAAGCGCAGTTTGCAGGCGTTGGTGGGACCATTTTTTTGTCGCGCCTCATGCCTTGGCCCAAGGTCTGTGGCCCGACCGTCGAAGCGTCCGTGACGCAGCTGTTTGTTGCTACCGCTACCAGCTTTGTCTGTGGCATGACCTGGCTCGTCTCTTTGACTTTAGTGCTTCAGGCCGGATCCTATCTGCGGAAAATCATGCCTATCCTATGCAGGGTTTTGTCGTGGTGCACAGCGCACACGGTCTTCGCCTGCATTTCAGTGTTCGTCAGGCAGCCGTTGCGGCTGCTGTTGTGTGTGGCCTCCTTGTTCCCGCTGGGTTGGTACTGCTGGTTGGATTGCTTAGAACAGTACCCGTGCGGTCTGGCTTACGTCGGGCCACCCCGCGGCAATCCTGCGTGCCGTAGAAGGGCCAGGCTGTGCCTGTGCGCAGGTTCTGTGGTACTGGCGGGGGCGCTGCGCAGCTCGGCGCCCTTGCACATCTTCCTGTTGCTAAGCCAGGCGTACGGTGGGTGGCTACTGCTGCACAGCGCTAAGAGGCTGAGCGCGATGCGACTCTTAGCAGCACATCAGTGCGAGCTCCACGAAAGTAAACAGATCAGGCTGATGGAGATCCAAAAGAGGCTAGAGGTCGTTTGGCGCGCCACGTTGTGCTGGTGCTTGTCATCGGCAGCTTACTTTGTGCTCTGGCTCTGGCTAGTAACGGGTTGCTTGCTGCGCAGCCGTGCTGGAGGACTTGCCTGGCAGGTGCTATGTTTGGCCGCGCAGCTGCCTGCTTTTACTTTCATCAGCGTGGTCAATCTGCAGACCTCGCAGGGCCTGTCAGAATCACCGGTGCCAACGGTAGGCAGCCCCGCCAATGGCGACACGCCAGCGATACATTTCTCTAGTAACGAGAGCAAGCTGCGTGCCCTGATCGCCGATTTTGGCTCCACGCCGCTAACAGTCTTTAATCAGAGGCGGGTGCAGCAGACAAGCCCCAGCCCGTTGGTGGTCCAAGTCCAACAGGCGTGCTTATGTTGCCTACCAAAAAACGCTCCTGCGACCTGCCCCCGGAAACCTCGCATTCTGAGATGGTTTGTCGGTAGTGGCCGAGCGGGCTGCCGGCGCGCCTAAGCAGGCCCCGTCGGTCCTTTGGATTGTCACAGCCGGTAAGTTTTTTTTTTAAAAAAAGATCTTGGCACCTTTGTATCCTGGCCGGACTAGGCCGGAGGTTTGAACTCTTTAAAGACAGAACAACCAGTGCCGCAGCCAGCGGGCAGGCGGGCTCCCCTTACTCATTGTCCAGTCCGTAACCCGCTTGTCATCTTCGTTTTCCTTGACGTTGTCCCGGATTGACGTAGCGGAGTTGCCGAGAGTGTACAAGTACAGGGCCAGCTGCCAAGACTTCTCCTCCGCGCGCGGCCAGCTCTTTTCTCTGTCCTTCATGGCACGTGTCCTCCTCTCTTGCGCAAAACCGCGCAGGGCTTTCATTTCTACCTTATGTGAATCGCCTGGTTACATGTCACTAGTGCGGCGTGCTCTCTCTTGGCTGCCCTCCCTCTCCCTCCCGTGTGGTTTGATCGAGCCTGCCCCCCAGGCACCGGTTTAATTAAAAACGCAAGCAAGCTGTGGCTTGCCCACCAAAAAGGCTTGTTCCCGACGATCGGTCCCGCCGGAAAAAGCACGAGGCATCTCAAAGCGCGCCCAGCTCGACCAGTTCACTCGCGTCTGCGGCTAGGCCCGCGCGATCCCCGGGCCCCCGCGCGCGCTGCCCCAGGGATTGCAGCGCTTCGGCGCCCCGCCTGGCTAGCGGCTCGAACAAGTCCGCCAGTCTAGAAGCACGTTGCCTCCCGCTGCTGCGCACGGCGCTCCCGGGCACGTGCACCGCCTTTTCTTCGTCCTTCATAAAATAGGACTGCCAGATAAACGAGACCAGCAACAGCCAGGGATGGCCGATCGGGCGCGCAGTGGACAAGTCGCTTACTGTCGTTGCTGCAACTCACGCGCAAGGCGCGCGCCAGCGACAAGAGGAAACAGCTCTTCTCGCCTGACTGGTCCGCCTCCGGCGTAGCGGCACCCCCTTCGTCCTCCCGGTCCGGAGACAACAGTGTCGGCTGCCCGGGCAAGCGTAGGCACAGGCTGAGCGCAATCCCGAGGGCATACCGGTACTCTTGGGTGGACGTAGAGGCGGGGTCGAAATAGAACCAGGTATCGCGCACCTTACCAGCTCCGCGCGCCAGGAACAACACGACACAGTGCCTTCTCCCAACCACAGCCGTGCTCTCGCCAGGGGCGGGCTGCCCATCGAGACCACGAAGGTAGTGTAGCGTTGGTATTCGTCTGCCTGCAGGCCCAGGCGATTGGTTCTCAGCGGTAACCGCCAGTCGATTAACCGCGGGCAGAGAGCGGCAAAAACCGGTCGGCGGTCGTACAAGAACGCATTCAGCTTGGGCAACACCTCCGCACACTTCTCGCCGCTAACGCCCCCCAGGTTCCCGTTCCAACGCTCAACCAAGCCCATCCCGAAATAAATCCGCTCCAGCCCCACGAAGCCCACGTTGCGTTGCCAATCGAACGCCTTGGGGACAGTGCGCAGCCACCAGGCCAGCACCCACGCGTCCTCCGCGTCGTAGTCGATAGGCACGTCCCACCCGAGCACGCGCGGCCAACGCAGGGGCAGGCCCTCGGGCTGCGTTTCGCAGAGCAGCGGCGCACTGCAGTCGATAGCACTGTCTATGAACCTGAGGTGCGTGCGGGCGGCCGCGTAGCTCCAGGCAAAGGCCAGCCGGGGCTCGAGCGGCCCCGCCACAGCGTGCGGCGCGGGTTGTGTCGTGCCCGGCCGGTGCCCGGAGCTCAGCAGCCAGTGTAACGCGGGTCGTGCCAGGCCCGGCTGGTGCTTGGAGCTCAGCAGCCAGTACAGCGCGGCCACCTCACGCAGGGACGGGCCCCCGGCGTACCAGGAGCCGGCGCGCTGCTCAACGTGCGTTTGCAGCTGGGACCGCACCGGCACGTCGGCGAGCGGCTCGGTCTCGTAGGGCAGCTCCAGCGCCACGTCCAGCTGTTCCTCAAAGTAGAGCAGCACTTGGCGCAGGTGTACGCGGTCCTGAGGACCACGGGCGGCGAGCCCCGCGCACCTCAGGGCCCGGAGAGGAGTGCCAACGCCGGCGCGCTTGCAAGCAGCCACTAGCGCCGGCGGAGCGTGACGGAGGTCGAGCAAGCACAAGGGCTCTAGTTCGCACAGCGCGTTGGCCAAGTAGCCGGGGTCCTCACAGCGGCGGAGGTCGTGGGCTAACAGCCCCGCCCGGATTTCCGGGTCCAGCCAAGGCGCCGGCCGGCCCGCTAGGTGCTGCAGAATACGGCGCAGCAGGGGGTACTGGCTTGTCGGGGGCTCGGTTGTAAGCCAGTGCACTTCGCGGAGCTTCCAGGACAGCTCCAACAAGAAGCGCCTGTCGTCAACCTCCCCGGCCAGCCCCCGCGAGACCGCGTTTTTGTCTAGGTAGGCTACGGCTGCCCCGACGATTGTCAGGGCATAGCTTGCGTCGCCTCTCTGCACGGCGTCATCCGCTGCCCCTAGGCACAGACTCCGCAGCTGCGGAAACCAGAGGCCCTGGTCCCTGGCCTCTGCAAGCAGCTGCCGTGTGGCTGACGGCGTCGTGCACGCTTGGACAGGGGCCCCCGATCCCGCTCGCGCGGCCTCCTGCTCCTCCTGGCCCTTGGCGCGCTTGGCCGGACCAGGATCCCCGGATGCCGCGCGCGCTGCTTCCTCTCCCTTCTTGCAACCGCGACAAGTCGGCGGCCTGCGTCGCATACGACAGGGGCTGGCAAAGCGGCCTGCTTTTTTCTTTAACCTAGTAGCCACCCGGCACGGGCTGCCGCGCGGCGGGTGCCCCCCCCGTTCGGTTTTTCTTCCCCCCCCCCCCCCGCTCCGTTTCTGTACGTACCCTTCCGTCCTTTTCCGTTCCCTTATCGGATCCCCCCCCCCCGAGTAAAGGACAAGGGGGGAAACTTCGAAGGGGGAGGGGGGGGGTGAGTTCGGCCCCTGCTACAATTCGGGCGCAGGATCGGGGCTAAAGTTGTCTGCCCTGTCCTTGGTTTACGGCAATACCCCCCCCCCTCCCGGGTCCTTTGGATCGACATCGCCGGTAAGCTCTTTTAAAAAGATCTTGGCACCTTTGTATCCTGGCCGGACTAGGCCGGAGGTTTGAACTCTTCAAGACACAAATGTCAGCTGGTCTGCTCAATTCAAAAGACAAGAACTCTGTTGCCCTAAAATTGTCTATTCTTTTAAGATTTTTGCCGAAATGACTATTGTCTGCTTTGCCCGGACATTTTTTACTGCTAATTCTCGGACATCTCGGCCGGAGCCATTGTCGTGAAGCCAGGCTGCAACCTGTCTGCATACAGCCGGAACAATCTGCCACCAGTGTCACAATCCGCCGCCCGCAGTGGTCGGAAGAGCCCTGCGTGGGCGGGCCTGGCCCTGCAGTCTTTGGCCGCTTAAAGTCTTCCCAGGCCCGGGGGCACATGATCAGGGCCTGCCACATGAAGGCCACCAACAGCAACCAGGGGTGGGGGATGCGTCTGGCAAACCACAGGTCCTGGCGGCGGCCGCTGAAACTAACCATGAGCGCTCTGGTCAACGAGATCAGTGCGCAGGTAGTCTCCAGCTTCTGATCGCTAGGTGGGTAAGACGGCGTGCCTTGCTGTGCGTTGTGCAACCTCACGGCCCGGCCGCCGCTCGCGCTGCGGAAGGCGTTGCTCACCGCTAGAAAAAAGTCGTCCTCTAGGCTGGGCGGCGTCGGGTAAGAGTCGCTGTTGGGATCGTACAGGTACAGGTCCAGGCCGTGTTCGGACTCCTCCTTAAATACAAGCTGGGTGTGTCCGAGGATGCGCAACGAGCTGACGGCCGGCGCTCCCTGGTGCAGTATAAAGGAAATTTCGCTTAAGCTCCCGTCGGCCGACGCCAATAGTGAGGCCCGCGCAAAAGTCACTTGAGCTCCCGGGGGCACAGGCTTTTGAACGGCTGCACCCCGTTGGCCAGCGTGAAGGTCGGCAAGGAAGTCAGTAACAGGTCCCCGTACGCGCCGTGCCAGCCGCTGTTGTAGTCCGTCAGGGTTTGCACGCCAAACCAAATGGAATTCTCGCGGTAACCCGGGTTGCGGCGCCAGTCCCAGCGGCTCCCGGCCTCGTGTACGCTGCGCAGCCACCAGCCCAGCACCCAGGCGTTACCCGGGTCGTACTGGATCTTGGTTTCCCAGCCAACTGTCGGGCCAGCGCGGCGGGGGCTGGGGCAGCTTGGAATCGAGCACGGGCGGCTCGTCGAGCACGTCGCACCCAACAGGGGACCCCCCGTGCGCGCCGCCGCGTAGCCCCAGGCCCGGGCGAAGCGCGGGGTGAGCGGGCCGTAACGGGAGACCGTGCGCGACCAGCGCGCGACCTGCGCGCCAGTCACGCGCCGGAGGTAAACCCGGACCAGCATTTCATAGAGGCGCGGGTGCGTCCGCAGCCCCGCGGCGGGCACGTACAAGTCTGGTGTTCGATAGACCAGCCCGGTCAGGCCGATGCTGGCGTTGCGCACGAAACTCTGCACCACCGCCTTTGTGTCCCAGTCCTGGCTGGGCTCCAGGGCTTGGTACAGCGCCTCCTGGAAGGCCGCGAGCACGGTGTACAAACTTGTGGGCTCGGCGCGCGCGCTGGACCGTTGACCCCACCAGGCCAGCAAACCCTTCGCCCGGGGGTCGCGGGAACGGCGGACACTCAGCCACAGTTGCGGCATCGGCCGTACCAGCAAGCACAGCGGATCGCTGTCCCACAGCTGGGAGAAGACGTCGCCCGCCCGGGGGCTGCCGCCACCAGTTCGCACAGTTGCTGCCTGGCGCCGAGGTCGACGCGGAACCACGGGGAACGCCCGGCGCAGAATTGTAGTGCCCGCCGTAGACTCGTTTGCTCCCCGACGGTGGGTGACCAGGGATGTTGGTCCAGGAGCGACACCAGGCATTCGGCTTCCCGTCGACGACGATCTGGCCTCTGGAACTCGCTGAGGTACGTTAGCAGGGCGCGTACGGCTTGTGTCATGGTCCTGCCGTTCGCGGCCGCCTGGCTGCTGTCCGGCACGAGATGTTCGAAATAGGCGCTGTCTCGTACCCAGTCCGGGATGCACCAGGACCACACCGTGCCCAACGCCGCTTCTTGCACTAGCCGTCAGCGCCAGTCGGGCCAATGCGGCGTGCGGCGCAGCTCTTTTGGCGGTGTCGAATGTACAAACCCGTGACGCAGCTGCCGCAACTCGGCGAGGTAAATTTGGAAGTTCTTTTCCAGCGCCTGGCATTCTGTCGGACTGTTACGGCACACTGCGCACCGTGACATCGCCGCGGAGACAGAGTAGTTTTCTTTTTTTTACAGAAAAGTAGGCCAAGCTCAGATTCCTCAAGCTGGCGCTATGACGGCAGCCGTGTGTACCCGTCGGGGAGGGGGGGGGCGTTGGCCCGAAAATGACCGCCGCCGGTAAGTTTTTTTTAAAAAAAAGGGTCTTGGACCCGTCAGAAACAAAAAAACGTTTTAATAGACTAGCGGATGAGGGGGGGAGAATTTTTTTGGACGTCGTTGCAGAAACGCGGCAGAGCGCGCGCGAGAACAGAGATCAGCGACTGCAAGCGGTCTTTTTTTTGGGGTGTCCCGAGAACGGCCGTCATTCCAGAGAGGAACAGTGGTCGATGTGGTTGCACAGCTGATCCAGCGCTTCTTGCCATTGGGTGATCTTGAGCCTGGTGTCGCGTATGTATTCGAGGAGCTTGACCCTGCAGCAGCGACGGGGATTGAGGCGAACAGATTCCTGGTCAGCCGCGGGGGTTTGGAGGTCTGTAAACCCGTGGGCCGCTTGCTTCTGGCGGTAATAAGTAATCAAGTTTTCGAGGCTGTACTTGGTAGCCCAGGCCACGTCGCCGAGCTCGTCGAAGCCCAAATCACCGATCGGGATAGCGAGAACGCTCTTCGCGGGCGAGCGGCTGCGATCTCGACGACGACGTGGTTCCTAAAAAGGGAAAAACCAAAATCCCAACACACGAAAAAAAAGCCAGAAAACGAAACACAAAAACAGGCTGACCGACGGGTTCCTGTTCGGGGACGACAGTCTGCTGAAATCTGAGCTGTGGCTGCTGCTGCTGCTGCTGCTCCGGCTTGCGGCCGCGAGTTGGGCTGCGGCTGCGAGTTGGGCTGCGGCTCGAGTAGAAATGTCTCTGGCCGGTTATGTCTTTGTAACAGGATACAGAACGACGAGGAGCTTGCGTCTGTTGTTCAGTCAAACGAGCAGCTTCCGCTGGTGCTGGGTAGCGCTTCGTCCTCGGGGCCAGCTCTGTGCTCTGAAACCCGTGAGAACCTTCTTGGCCAGCTCCTTCGGGGCTGCTGCAGGCCTCCTGCCGAACAGCTTCCTGCTGCTGGGTAGCGCTTCCGATGCGTTCCCGGGGACTACGCGCTGGGGCACCGCCTTGCTGACCGTGGCAGCTTCTTGGCGACGAATCGCTCTGCGGCCGCGATCGGTAAGGGTATGCGCCATGGGATCTATATCCAGAACAAAGCCGGCACAAGAAATTGTCGTGGCTTTACACGTAGGTGCAAGGCTGTTGCGCGCAAGGCCCGCGTGTGATTTCCAGAGAGTGTGGTCGATTCGGGGGGGGGGGGGGGGGAAAGGAAAGGGTGTGTGTAGCCTTTCGGCCCCCCTCCCCACCCCGAGGTTCGGGGTTCGGGAGGGGGGGGGGGGCCGCGCAAATCGGGACGGCAGGCACGGCCCCCCCCCCCCCTTCCAGAAAACCAACACACGATATCCCCCCCCCCCCCAAAAAAAAAAAGCCAAAGTGACCCTTGGCAGTCTTTCGCCTTTCGCGGCGTTTTTAGCTACCAAAAACAAAGGTCCATGTCTCGTTCCGGGCCTGACCAGGCCGGCGGCGTCCGCACCAAGAAGGCCCGGCCCGACGGACGTCCGTCTGCAGTTCCCGCGCCGACCGCCGAAAGCCTGGACGGGAGTGTCCGGGTCGAAGTTTTCCTGGCGCCCGCCAGGGCGCACGGTAGCGAGCCGCCGGACCCAGAGCTGGTCCACGACTTTGTGCGCAGGATCCTGGAGACGACGGTTCTGCCGATCGTAGGCCTGAGCCACGCGGACACGATCAGCGATATCAGAATCCTGGCGCCCGCGGACATGTCGCTTTTCCGTGATTTCCACGCCCGGCGGGCCGAGCAACGGCCGGCCGCATTCCGCGCCAGAGAAGAACTGCCGGACTTTACGGTAAGCCGCGACTACCTGGCCTCCGACCCCACGTCGGACTGCGCGGTGTGCCTCGAGGTTTACACGGAGGGCCAGCTCTTGAAGGTCATGCCTTGCTCGCACAGGTTCCATCGAGAGTGTCTGTTCCCGTGGCTGCGCGCGCATAATACGTGCCCGGTCTGCCGCTTCCAGCTCCCGGCCGAAACCGTCTCTCCGTCATTAGGCGGGGGGCCTGCCGGTGCCTAGCAGCACTTCGCAAATATATATCTGGACATTTTGGATTGGACGATTTGTGTGTGTTTTTAATTAAAAAAAGAATCTTGCGCAGAACTGTCTGTCTCGAGTGGAGTTTCCGCCCCGGTGCCGGCTCCTTTGCGTTCCCCGGTAGACGGTTGGCGGATCTCCCCCTTTAGCGGTAGGAAAAAGGCCCGGCCCAACCGTCAAAGCAAAGGACGGACGTGGGGGGGGGCCACACAGAAGAGGACGGACGTGGGGGGGGGGCCACAATCGTCCCAAGAGGGACGGGGGGACGACCGAAAAAGGTGCCCAAAACAAACTGGAGGAGATGGACAGTCCGAGCGAACGTAGCGCGAGGTGGGCGAACCTCATCGAGCAGGAGCCGGGCGACGTTGACCGCGGCAACCTGTCTTTTTTTCTGCAGAGCCGGGCCTGCCAGGGCGCTTGCTGCGTTTTGTGGAGTTCTTTGTGTGCAACGGCGACGTGGCAGCAACGGCGCAGGTGCTGCAATGCCTGAGGTCTGAGGCGAGGAACCAAGCGCGACGGTTGCGACGGTCCCCTCGAGAGCCGTGCGGCTGTCGGCCGACAACAGTGGCCCCGCCGACCACGACTTGTTCTTGCTGTACGGCAAGCTGGCGGCCGCCGGCGCCGACGCGGCGGCGTTGCAGGTGTTGTGGGCGACCGTCAACCGCCTGAATTGTGACAGGGCGCAAATGGCCAGCTGGTAGCCAAGACGGTGCTGGGCCTGCTGTCACAGTCAGGCCGCTGAGGACCCGCGCTGAGCTAGCGCCCGTGTGGTCGCTGTTGAGCAAGGCCAGAACCACGTCCGGTCCTCTCTGGTACGCCAGCACTTGGGTCAGCTGGCTGGGCGCCGTGGGGCGGGTGTGGCAGACGTTACGCGCCACCCGGCCGTCGCCGCGGACGCTGACGAAGGTGCTGTTGGGGCTGAGGAGGTTCCGGGGGCAGAGGGAACACAAGGTGTACCAGGTGTTTGCTCTTGAGATGTTGTTGCTGGAGCTGCTGGGGGTGGTCAAGCTAGGGCTGCGCACCGAGGCCGACAGGCCGAGCTTCCTGGAGGCCTGCGGCGTGGTGGCGATCCTGAACGCGGCGCTGGTAGGGATGTGCCGCCGAGAATTGTGGGCCGTGCTGCTCGACGCCAAAGAGGTGTTGCAGCTTTCCGACGCCGTTTGGGCCGAGGCGGCCGTCGCGGGCCAGTCCCCGTCCTGCTCAAGTTTTTCTTGCAGCAGCAGCAGCAGGCGGACTGTACCACGGCGCAGGCGCTGCTGGAGCTGGCGCTCGCGGGGCCGTGCATCGGCGGGGACAACGGCACGAGCTGGGGGGTCAAGGTGCCGGCCGTCCCGCCGGCGCTGTGCGTGGCGGGGGTGCTGCTGCGGGCGGGCGCGTCCCTGGACAGGGATTGGGTCCGCGACGGTTGGCCGGCCGGCGTGCCGCGCAGTCCGGCCAACTACGGGCGGCCCGCCCAGCTGGTGGGCCGGCTGATTTCGATCTGGGAGGCGACTCCCCTGTGTAGCGACAGCGACAGCAGCGACGAAGACAGCGACGAAGAAGACGACGAGGACAGCGACGGGTCGTTTCTCGAGGAGGAAGAAGAAGGCCGGAGCTGTACAGCTCCGGCGCGGGGGGGCTGCGAGGACTGCGAGAACGAGGCGCGGCGCCGGGCGGCAGACCGCGAGAGGGAGCTGGCGGCCGCGGAGGAGTCGGGGAAGGCGCTGCGGCGCGAGAACCTGAGGCTGCAGGCCGCGGCGGCGCGCGCTGGCAAGTAACAGCCTTTGGAGAACAAGGCGCGCGCTTTGCGCACTCTTTGCAAGAGGGCGAAAGTACAGCTCCGCACTCTGCGGCGCAAAGAAAAGAAGGCCAGGGCCGACGAGGAGGACGGCTGCGCGGTCTGCCTGAACGAGCCCACCAGGGGGCCCCCTGGTGGTGTTCTTCCCCTGCGCGCACGCCCGGGTGTGCGCCGACTGCGCGGCGAGGTTGGCGCGCTGCCCGCTGTGCAGCCGGGAGATCCGAGAATTCGTGGCGCCGATTTGAAAGGAAGTGAGCGCTAGAAATGTTGGACAAAAACTTTTTAATTAAAACAACTCTTGGCCACAAAAAGAGCCACGGGGGGACCGGTGCGGCAAAACCTCGCGAAGAGCACGAGCTGCTTTAAATTAAGCAAGACTTTGACAACAGTTCGGCTGTGTCTTAGATTGCGTGCGGGCTGCCCAGGCTGTTGCCGGGCCAGCCGTGTGCGTTCGCTGGCTACTTGTTCAAAGCACTGCATCGCTTCCAGCTCCAGCAGGCGCGTTCTGCTTCGGTAGCAGCGCTTGGCAGCTGCGACATCCACAGGTCCACCCCCAGCTGCCAGCGCACGTTCAAGCGCAAGCCGTGGTTCTCGCCGCGCGCGGACAAGCGCAGCCAACGGAGTTTGTCGGCCGCGGGCGATGCGTACAGCCCCAGGATGCCTTGGGCGTACGCATCGCCCGCGGCTGCCAGGCGCTCGCACAGCGCGTGGCGCGCTTCGTTTCGTCTGCTGTCAGGTCTGCGGGCCTCAAGGTCTGTAGCCAACTCGCTGCCGCGCGGCTGGCGGCGCGACTGTGCTCCGCCCTAGCCAGGACGGCCGCCTTCTCACACGACTGACCGGCGACCCCTCCCCCGCACAGCTCACAGCTGGGGCCCGCGCAACTGCGCTGGCCTCTACAGTTGTTCCATTCGGCCATGTCTTCCGAAACTGCTCAGTGCCTCCACCTTTGTGTAAGTCAAGGGGTTGTACTGGCTGGCCATGAAAAAGCTGTCGTCATCGTAGCCACAGCTAGGCTCCTCCAGTGTAGCCGCCAGCGAGAACAGCAACACGATATCTCTGCCCCCGAACGAACACCACGGCCCCTCATCGTCCGCACCTGCCGACTTCCGCAGCCTGTGCCGCCAGGGCCCCACGCACATCCGGCCCAGCTCGAACAGTAGCCACCGCGAGAAATAGTCAGCGTAGTACGGTCTGGACCCAAAGTGGGCCCAGCTGTCCGTCTGGTCCCATTCGCCGAGGCGCAGCTCGTGCAAAAAATTCGGCAGACGGTCGGGCTCCTCCCCCTCCTCCTCCTCTGTTGTAGAAAACAACAGAGACCAGGCCCGCTGCAATTCCGGCACGTCCACGGGCAGGGGGCTCGCGCGGGGCTTCTTCGTCGTAGACCAGAACAGAGACCAGGCCCGGCGTTTGTCAACCGGCAGCGACTGGCCCGACAGGTACAGACAACCGAGCCTGTACGCGGCCAGGTGCTGCCGTTCGAAGCGCCTGCCCGCCGCGACCGCGCCGGTTAGCGCGGCGACGCCCCGCGCGTAATGTTGGGCCACGCCGCGGCCCAGCAACCAGCACACGCCTAGCTCGTACAGGTCGGAGTATTCCTGCTGATTGTGCTGCAAGAGCTCCGCGGCCTCGGCTTCCCACGCGCGGGCCTGCCGGTGCCCGCCGCCGTGTTTGCAGCGGTAGGCCAGGCGCAGCAGCCTGTGCGCTAGCTCCGATTGCCAAGCCGCGACGAGGGTGGCGTCGTCGTCGCGCGTCAGCAGTGAAATCGCGCGCCGGAACGTAGCTAGCGCCCGCAGGCGTCCCTTCTTTCGCCAGTCAATTTGCGCTAACATATGAGTAGTCACGGCCGTTGTCCGGAACTTTCTGCTCCGCTTTTTCCAAGAAACGTAAGAGGCCGGGCTCGTCGAGACTTTCCGGGCCAAGCGATAGTAGTACGTCACGCCAATCGTTGCGGGCTACAACTCTCACGGAGCAGGGCTCTGTTTCGCAACACTCTTGGCCCGTGTGTGCCAGGGCCCGCAGCAACAATTCGAAGCCGCGTTTGGCCCGGGGCCACTCTATGTAGCAAAAGTTCTCGGCCTCTTCCAGGCAGGCCTCTGACTTTTGCTTCCAGGGCCGCCAGGCGGAAGCGCTCAGCCTCGGCGTCGTCTTCCAGGCGGTGAGACAGCGTAAACTGTGCCTTTCTGTCTCCCTGCGCGGCGGCCCGCCGCAGCCACGCCAGGCCCTCGTCGATCTGCACAGCCAGCAGCTGCAAGCCTATCTCTCGCTGGCTGCGGCCGTCGCCTGCCTCCGCGCTGCTGCGCAGCACGTGCTCGCAGGTGCGCATGTGAGCGGTGAAGTCGCCTAGCCTGATCACGGCCGTGCAGGAGGATGACAAACAAACGGGCAGCCGGAGGTTCAGTACTTCGCGCCGGGTGCGGTGGCAGGGGTCGGCCCGCGCGGCCTCCTGTCGGCAGTGCGGGCAGCGCTGCTGGGGCAGGTCGCTGGCCAGCGCCTGCGAGAAGCAGTCCTGGCAGAAACACTGGCCGCAGTTGTGCGCTACCGCTTCGCGTACTATGCCGAGGCACAGAGGGCACGACAATTCGTCATTGTCCGCGTGGTCGTGGGCAAACCAGCCGGGCATGCCCGAACCTGAAGAAGTGCTCTTTTGCCTTTCAAGGCACTAGCTGGATCGTGAAGCAGAGAGTTGTTAGGAAGAAGGTACAAACACACCGACACGAGATTTTTACACACACACAAAAAGCAAGAAACCAGACGACGTGCACTACACAAAAAAATAAAGAAGGCAGAATGTGCGCTGGCACGGACTGCGCGGGGGGGGGGGGGGAGAGAAGGGGGGGGGAAAGTCAATTGTGTTCCCACCAAAGCAAATGCTTTATTCCCTCCCTTCGAAGGCGAGGGGGAGGGGCGGGGGGGGGGGGAGGGGACAGTCGACAACCCCCCCCCCCTCCTTTCTCTCTCTCCTCCCCCCGCTTCCCTTTCCCCCCCTTTTTTTGCTTTCTTTCTCTTTTCCTTTTTTCTTGCTCTTTTTTTCCTCTCCTTAAAGAAGGCTCCTTCAAAAAAAAGCAACCAGGCCCAAAGCTCGCTGAGATGCGGCCATGGCTGCTGCTGCCCTTGCCCTCTCGTCTAGGATTGGCCGTTTGCAAACAGAACTCCAGCTCCTCCTGACGCGGGCGTCGGCCCGCGTCGTGCGAGATCGCTTCGAGCGCAATTTCACTCTCATGTCCGGCGGCCGGCTGCACATTTTGCCCTCCGAACGCGCTAGGCTCAACACCTTGCTGCGCGACCTCGCTTGTCTCGCTTGCCCCGGGCCCCCCTCTCGTCGAAATCTTACAGGGGGGGAGGTACCGAGACACTTGCTCCACGAGCAGGTGGGGGTGGTGCAGCTGGTGCTGAGACAGAATCCAGAGTTTCTGTTTTTCCGTACGGGGGGGGGGGGAAAGAGGTACCGACCACAAAACCAGGCAAATTTTCGCGGGAGCGGGAAAGGGGGGTGAGGAGGTACCGAGACACTTGCTCCACGAGCAGGTGGGGGTGGTGCAGCTGGTGCTAGTGCTACAAAGATGATTTTTTTGGATGTCCTTGAGGCATCGGATTGAAGTTTGTTAGCCAGTTCAATCAAATGCAGGGCGCGCTTTTCTACCTTTCCCTTCCTCGCCCGCAGGAAGAACGCTTTTCTTTCCCAATAATATTTCCCTGTGCCCCTTCTTGTCTTCTTCTTTCTCTCTCCCTTTCTTAATTAAATTTGCTAGAAAAAGTGTCTCAGGCGTCTCCAGGCCTCCTGGAGACATTCCAAATAGCTTCGGGCTCTACCAAGCTTCTCTTTAAACTGCTTTACGCAGCAAATACTGTTATTCAGCCTAGCCACTGAGAAATCCATCTCTGATATTACTAGGAAAGGTTCTTCGGCGATGCGGGCCTCCTGTCGCTGCAACTAGGAGGAGTAAAGAACTTAGAGACGTCTGAGACACCTTTTGAAAGAATTTTGATTCCAAAAAGAAAGAAAGAAAAGGAGGAGCGCGTGGAGGAAAGGAGCAATCGCTTTGGCATACCTGTTGCATTGAAAGCGAAACATGCGAGCTATGGGTGCAAAGGCGCCTGGTTTCTCGGTACCTCCCCCCCCCTTCCCCGCTCCCGCGAAAATTTGCCTGGTTTTGCGGAAAAGGGGGGGGACCCCCCGCCCCCCTGCCGAAAAACAGAAACTCTGGATTCTGTCTCAGCACCAGCTGCACCACCCCCACCCGCTCGCCGAGCGAAAGTGTCGGTACCTCCCCCCCCCTTCCCCGCTCCCGCGAAAATTTGCCTGGTTTTGCGGAAAAGGGGGGGGGACCCCCCGCCCCCCTGCCGAAAAACAAAAACTCTGGATTCTGTCTCAGCACCACAGGACCCACAACATGGTCCCAAGTAGCATAGTCTGGAGGATTCCTTACAGACGATTTCTGTCCAGAAATTTGTGAGGTCAGCGATTTGTAGGTTAGCATCGTCTCAGTGTCTTGGAAAAAAATTTTCATTCCGTTTTAATCCTGTTTTCATATCGGCTGCATTCTCTCCGAAGACGTGTGGCCACACGACGCTGGCGCATGCTCGCCAGGCCCGAGTGGGTGCCCGAGTCACTCGAAATCACGGACCCGCTCGTCGCCTTCCAGGCCCTCGGCATCGAGGCCTGTTGCACGGCGCTGTCGTCCGAGCTCAGGAAGGCGCTCAGCGGCCTCGGCGAGCTCGACTTCTGCCACACGCAGCTCCTGGCCTCCACCATGTGCCTCAAGGGCCTGCCCCTGCCCATCAGCCGCGCGGGCTACGCGCAGCTCGAGGACGATCCGTTTGAGCGCGCGCTCTTTGAAAAAAACGGCAGGATTTTTATCTGGGAAACGACTGACAAGGAGTCCCAGCGAGGGTCGATGTACTGGCGTTTTGTTTCGGGCCAGCTGCCGGAAGTGGGAGATGCTTACTTTCAAATTTCACACGATCCCCGGCAGGCCTAGTCATCTCGCAAAGGAACTAAACTTTGCTCGCAGTTTTTTTTAATTAAACGATTACCTGCTGTTGTAGCAGCACGATTTATTTTTAAAAAAAGGATTTTTGCAGCAGCAGAATATGGCGTACTCAGACGATTTCGTTAATGAAATCCAACAGGTTGGCAACAGCTTAGCTCATTGAAAAGGTCCGGACTCTGAACAAACACCGGCCCCCCCCCCTTTAGGGGCTTTGTCGCTCAGCGTGGCCCTTGTCCAAGAAAGCCACGACGACAGACAGAAAAGGGGTTTGGGGGGGGGCCGGTCTCAAATCACCAAGGAAGACAAAAAAACAAAAAAAAGAAAAGTGTGAAAGCAGATTGCGAAATTGAACATGGGGGGTGAAGGAGATCGTGTGTGTCGGGGGGGGGGGCCGCGCTAGGCAGGTTCAGGAGTTAGGAAAGAAATTTAGGGAGGGAGGAAAGGTGTGAGCTAAGGAGCAGGCAGAGTGTGTACAAGGGCCCAAAAAGGGCCAAAAAATGGACAGGCCAAAAAAAAGCGGAGAGTAGAAAGTAACAGGCCTTCCCCCCCTCCCCAACCACGCGCCAAATGTCGGCGGGTCCCTGGTCAGCAGAAGCTCAGACCTTGCTTGGCCTGCAAAACCAACCCGGTGGTCTGGCTAGTGCGGTCCGGTTTTTTCAGGACCTCCTGCAAAAGAAAGAGGCTGAAGAATTGTTGTTACAACAGATAGCGTATTTAGTACAGAGTGGCTGTATGGAATGGGGCGGAGCCAGCTTCTGGCGAACATTACTAGGCCTGGCCAGAAGTTGCAACAAATGTCTAGCTAGGTCCCTAGTAGAGCTTCTACTCACAAATCGTTGGGCCTTCCCGGCAGACCTGGTTGTCGACCATAGCTTAGAAAAACTTGCCAACTACCACGGAACCGCGCTCTTTTATCAGCAGCTGGGCGTAGCCAGCCCGTGCGAAGAAGAGAAGTCAACCGGATCGTTTACCGAGCCCAGTTCGGCGGAAGCGGCCGGGATTCTGTGCCCAACTGCTTGGCTACAGGACTGGCAAGCGGAACGGGTACCGAGCATAGTGGCTGCCCTGGCCAACGTAGACTTCAGCGGTTTGTCAACCGCTGAGTTTGCTCTGGCCTGGTTTTCTTGGTTCAGGCTGGCCAACCTGATCTATTCGCAGCTCTTGTCTGCCTACAAAGTAAACAAGACCGTAATTTCGTTCCTGGCCTCGCTGCGTACCAAGAGGGGCTCGGACAGAGACAATCTCCAGGCACGTTGGCCACTAGAGCTCCTGCTAAACGAGCTGCTAGAAAGGCTGCGGATCATGCCGGCCTCCTTCTCCCACTTGGCCGTTGTCTCGCGCATCACGAGAATTATGCAACTAGTGCTCCTGGTGTCGGACGAGTCGCAGGTCTTCCAGACGCTTACCGAGGGCAGAGGCTGGCTATGCACAGAGTCTTGGCAGTGGTGTATGGCCGCGGGCCTGCAGAGATCGCCGGTCTTTTTTAAGTTTTTCTTTGACGCCCAAGTACCCGGCACCATCACCGCAGAGAAGACCAGCTCGGCCTTAGAGGCCCTGGCGTTCCAGTCGGTCGTGATTCGCGAACGAAGACTCGCGACCGAATACCAACAATTGCCAGCCGTGCTGTGCTTAGCCGATTTCTGCCAGGCGCGAAAGCAGCAGTTCGAACGCTTCTGGCCGTCGTCCTTGATGGCACACTGCTGCCCAGACTATTTTCGCGTATTACGCGTAAACAGGCTTCCCTTTGAGGCTATGAAGAAGCGAGGTAAGTTCAAGTCGCCTGCCAAATACTTGGGGGTGGTGCGCCAAATTATAACCGAGCTGTATTCGGCCAGCGAGGGTTGCGACAAAGTACCACTACACGGGGATAGGCAAGGAGGAGGCCCCGGGCAACAGCCTCTACCATTTTGGCGCAGGGGCACTATAAGGGACGGCACGGGATTTTCTGGGCCATCCCAAGAACCAACAGACGAAGTTCGCAGTGAGGTCACTTCGCGGGGCCCTCACCCCCCCGACCGCTCCGTACACGACGACGGCTCTGCCGAGCTTGGCGGCGGCGCCTCCCCGCCGGAGGAAAAGGCCCGCAAGCAGAAATTAGACAAACAGGTTAGGCATCTGAATAAATCGCGAAAAACCTTGGCTAAGGAGACGGAGCAACTCGAAAAGGAGTGTACGGGGATCAGGCAAGAGCTCGGAGCGGAGCAGGCCCGGCTGCAGTCGGTACAAAAGCTTATCACGCACACGAATCTGCAGTTGCAAGACTTACAGACACAGACGGACCAGGCCAGAGCAGAGTTCGAAACGTTGTCAGCCGAAGTCACGGCCCTGCAGGCAGAGCGGGAAACGCTGCGTCGGCAGCTAGCACAGGAGAGAAAGCAGACGGCGCCTTTTGCCTCGTCGCTCACGTCGATGCTGCAGAATAACGACCCAGCGTCCTGGCGCGACGGGCACGACGAACCAGTTGTCAACACACTGATCAGCGCGTTGCAACAAATGCTAACAAGGCTGCCCGGCTATGAGGAAGGCGACTGCTGTGTCGTCTGTCAAGAGAAAACCGCGACTCTGACTGTTTTTCTGCCCTGCAAGCACATGCGCGTGTGTTTCACGTGCACAGTGCAACTGGAACAGAAGAAGTGCCCTCTGTGCCGCCAGACTATCGAGGACTACTTTGTGCCTTTCTGAGAGTGTGGGTAATGTATTTTTGTTATGGTTGCTGGCAAAGCAAAGGATTTGCTGTCGTGAGTGGAATATAATAAAGCTTCGGGAAAAAAAAATCAAAGAACTTTTTTAAAAGCACTATCTTTGTACTTCAACGCTGGCCAGGGGGGGGGCACTTCAGCGTAGAAAGTGTGATTTCCAGGCGCTGGTCCACGCGTCGCGGGGGTTCTGGACGTCGGTCATTTTGGGTTTTGCGTGTGGACCCTGATTTTTCTCCCAGAGGTTGCTTTCTCCCCCCCTCCCGTTCCCCCCGGGGCTCGCACGATATATTCTTCGGGAGGGGGGGGGCCGGAGGTGGAGGAACGGGAGTGGGGGGGGGGGGGCCGGAGGTGGAGGAACGGGAGTGGAAAAGTCGGGGCAAGCAGAAGGTGAAGGGGGGGGGGGGCCGGAGGCAAAAAAAAATCCAGCCAGCAAATAGGCGCCAAAAGAAATGAATGAGAGAGAGAGGGAGGGAGGTGCCCGGCGAACGTGAGGGTGGGGGGGGGATCGTTTCTCGGCCCCCCCCCCCCCCGGAACGCAAGGGAGACGGATCTTCCTCCCCCCTTTTTTTGAAAGATTTTCTGGTGCTCGCCGTAAAACTTTTTACAAGGCGGCGGGCCGCGGGAGAGTGTTCTGAAACCGTGTGCGCAGCGCCCTGGCGCCCTCCATGACCCGCGTCAGCCCTAGCCCTATGAGAAAAACCATTTCGACCAGATTGCAGAACAGCAGCAGCGAGGCCCGGTAGCTATTGCTCCGGGCGGTATGGTGCATGGCGCGTTCCAGCTGCCACAGCACGTAGGCGCACGTGACGGTGGACATGACGATCACCCCCAGCGTCCCGCGCGCAACGGTCGGCAGCTCCGTGCGCCACAGCAGGCTCAGGTTGCCGAGCACGGAACCGTACGGCCGCCAGATCTCGACGAAGAAGGTGACCGACGAAGCGAGCAGCAGCAGCAGCAGCGCGTACAGGTTCCTGTACGGCACACAGCGCTGCAGGCACCAGCAAAAACACAGGACGCAGAAGGCGTCGACCACGGCGCACGTGTCGAACACAATAGTAGAGTCGGCGCGCAGCAGCACGAGGTCTGCCAGCACCACGGTGCCGCTGATCAGGAACAGCGCTAGGAGGCCCAGGTGCAGCACGCAGTCGTAGTAGAACAGCGCTATCTGGACGGCGCACGCGGCTAGAAACACGCCTACCAACCACGGGTAGTTGTTGTACCAGCCGCGACAATCCACCCAGCGAGTACTCGCGAGCATGAGCAGCAACGTGGCCGTCAGGTGCAGCACGGTATAGCCCATGACCTCGCGCACGAAGCCCGTGCGCTCCGCGGGCGTCAGGTTGCTGACCGTGAGTGTCGTCTGTTGCAGCTGGTCGATTTGCTTGTGCATCTGGGCGATCTCGATTAATAACAACTCATTGGCCGGCGCGTCTGGGGCTTCTGTGGAATTGTCACAGGCCTCCGCGACCTTGACGACGACCGCTTCGCTCTCGGGCATGAAGCAAAATGCGGGGTGTGGGTTGGTGTTTTTGACACCACCCAAAAAAAAAGGCGAATGTTGTTCTTAATAACACAGAATACACTGCTATTTTTTTTGCAAACTTCTTTCCCCCGTTTCTTGTTGGTCCTGCCAAGCTTTCCCCCCTCCCCGTTCCCGTTTTCCACGTACCGGCCGCGCGTGGGACAGTTCCCCCCCCCCCCCTTCCCCGTGCCCGCACACTTAACTTCCGTGCACATCACCTCCCCCCGCATTTCCCCCCCCCCCCGGTTGCCTTTTCCCTCGCTACATCATCGTGCTAGGAGGCCGGGCATTTTTTCAGCTGGCAGTCGCGTGCAGAAACTCCAAGGTTTGGTGGTGCTTTTTTTTAAATACAATATTCAGGCATGAAAAGAACACACGAGCATTAAAAGAAATCTCGCCAACTTTCTGGTACACCCAACTTTCCGGGGGCTCGGGAGGGCAGAGCACAGAAATCAGCGGCGGCCGCGCTTGGCGCGCCTGGCACGCTCGGGCGAGCCGGCGACGGTGCTCGGCATGTAATTCTCGTAGAGCGCGCGCAGGATTGCGGCCTCGTGGGTCAGGTCGGGCCTGAGCGTGTTCTGGAGCTTGATGAGTTGCAGCAGCTCCTCTACGGACCCCGTGTCGGGCGCGCCCAGGACCTCCGCCTTCCACCAGCACTTGAGCAACTGCCTGTCCACGTCCGTGCGCAGCCCCCAGTGCGAGGCGCGCGCCCGCAGGTTGGCGGTCTCTAGGTCGGCGAGCAGGTCGTTGAGGAAATCACGGAACAGCGCGGTCTGGTGCAGGAAGCTGTTCCGGTAGAACTGGAAGGCGTGGATGACCTCGGCGCTGCGATTGCGGCGGTCGGTCTGCCCGATGGGCAGCGAGAAGGCCCGCGCGACCAGGGCGCACCACTGCTCGTGCGAAATCTCTTGTTCGGGGCGCAGGGCCTCGCGGGAGTACACCAGGGCCGTGTTGTCCCTGGCCGCGCACACGCCCGCCACGGCAGTAGTGCGTCCCGGTTGTAAAGCGAGCTCGTAGAACTTGTCGGACTGCAGCTCTTCCAGCAAGGCGAGCTCGGCCAACTGCCCCGCGTCCTGCTTGCCCGCCCGGAACACGAGGCCCGGCAGAAAACCCCTGTCGCTGGGCGCTTCCGGCACATTGTCCTTCCACTGAGCGGGGGGCACGCTGAGCCTTGGCTCGGGAGGTGGTGGCTTGCTGCCTAGGCCGTTGGGCAGGCTGCCCTTGAGGTAGGCCTCCTCGAAGATCCTGTCTACGTTGCCCGTGCGCTTGCGCGCCAGGAGAACGCCGTCCGCGGCGTGGTCTAGGCTGAAGGCCAGCCTGGTGTTTTCCAGCTGCCGGCGGATGAGGTACGTTTCTAGCAGCGAGCACATCGGGCTTCAGAGCAGGCCCGTATGGTTCGGCCGGTACGGCGGGAACTCGACTACCACCACGTCCCTGCGGGCCCTACCCCAGCTGCGGCGGTGGAAGCAAGAGTACTTCCGCCGGTGTCTGAGTTCCGTGAACGAAATGTCGAAGTCGCACGCGTCCATACATTCGAAGACTTCGCCCAGCGTGCCGTGCTTCCTGCGCGCCAGCAGGCACAGGCCCTGCTTGTACATGCTGAGCACGATCTGGCTCGTCAGCTTGGACAGGTGAGCCCTTAATTCCCTGGTCGCCGGATGGCGCGCCTTGTGACCGCTCTGGGTCAGGATCGAGATCCCGCCCGACAGGATCTGTTCTCTAATCTTGTTGAGAGCCTCAAACACGCAGGGCTCCATGCTCATCCTCTCTAGTGTCAGCAGGACCCGGCGGCTGATCTGGGTGGCCTGGCGGGCCTGCACGGGAAAATATCTTCCTGCCGCAGGGCCGCCATCTTCCAACACAAAACCTCCCCCTGTACGGCCCAAACGTCCTGCACGGCCAATCAATCGCAAGCAAGGGGGGGAGCAGGGAAATGGAAGGGGAACTCAGGAAATTTCTTGTTCGTGGGGCTTTTCTCTTGGAAAATGCTGTCTGTAGCCTTTAGACCTCCCTCCCCCCCCCCCCGTTTTTTTGGGGCGGGGCCTAAGTACTTGCACTCTTTCCCCTCTCCCCCCCATTTCCCCCACCGATCTGCGCACTTTTCACGCCGGCCAGCCCCACACCGAGCAAGAAAAAAATCATAACTGCCAAGGAAAATGGGGGAGGGATTTTTACAACGAGTTCGAAAAGGTTTGTGGGTTGGGGTCTCAGCCTCTCCACGCGCCCCCCCCCCCGACTAGCACTCTTTTTTTTTAATACAGAGAACAGCCTTGACTATTAAGAAAAGTTATTATAAAAGTCATTGTGTTGATTGTCCATGGCCAGGTTTTCCTCGGAAGATTCCGCGCCCTCAAACCCCTGACCCTAGTTGTATAGCAAAACGGGTGAATCTAGTGGTGGCAGAATATCGTCGTGCTCTGAAGCGTTCCTGCCATTGGCCGGCAAGTCCTCACGACGATCTGGTGCTCTGTGCGCGCTTGACTGTGCGGACACGCCGTCGGATTGACTGTGCGGGCCCCAGCCACCGGCGGCGGCCTGCGGGGCTGCTGGTGAGGGCTGCTCGGCCGTCGCCCAGCCGCTGGCGTCGGCCTGCGGGGCTGCCGTTGCTGTCGGGGCCGTCACCCAGCCGCTCGCGGCGGCCTGCGGGGCTGCCGCTGCTGTCGGGGCCGTCACCCAGCCGCTGGCGGCGGCCTGTGGGGCTGCCGCTGCTGTCGGGGCCGTCACCCAGCCGCTCGCGGCGGCCTGGGGGGCTGCTGTTGAGGGCTGTTCGGCCGTCACCCAGCCACCGGCGGCGGCCTGTGGGGCCGCCGCTGCTGTCTTGGCCGTCACCCAGCTGCTGGCGGCGGCCTGTGGGGCTGCCGCTGCTGGCGGGGCCCAGCCGCTGGCGGCCTCGGCGGGCGGGTTCCAGGAGCCAGAAGATGAAGCAGAGGCAGCAGTAGCAGCAAAAGCAGACGACCAAGACCGCACGGGAGCGGGGCCGCCCCACCGATGATGAGGCTGCCTCGCCGTCGTTAACTGGTGCGACGACGCGTCCGGATTGTCCCAATCCGCACAGCGCCAGTCATCGGGCTTCTGGGCCGGCCGCGGCCGCCCCTTGCTCCCCACCACGCCGTAGCCGGGCTTGGCCTGCTTGGCAGGGCGCCGGCTAATCTGGACGCGCCGCCTCTTGATCGGGCTGTCGTAGCTTTCTTGTTCGTCGTCTTCGTCGTAGAAGGAGTTCCATTCGTCCGTAGGCTCCCGCTTCGTCTTGCCGCGGCGCTGGGCGGGCTTGGGCTGCGGGGGGGCGCGCTGCTTCGGCAGCTTATACTCGTCCAGGACCCTGACCACGTCGCCCGTGAACCTCCTCAGGCGCAGGGGCAGGTCCTCGGGCGCAAATGTCCACTCGCATTCGTTCGGCAGGCAGGCGCCGAGCTCGACCACCGCCTCTGCCGGTGGCTTCTTGTTGCACTCTTGCGTCAGCATGCATTCCGCAGTGAGTGAGAAGTCGGTGCAAATCAGGGACGACACCCGCCCCTGCGTCAACCTGCTGACGATCCCGCGCCTGAAGCCCGGGATCTGGTCCGGCACCGTGGGCAGGACGACCGACAGCGTCCCGAACACGGCCACGTCGGACGCCAGGTCACCGGCCTCGCGTTCACGTTGAACAGCAGCAGCTGCCGGCCGTGCTCGCTGGCCAGCAGCCTGGTGCCACAGCCCACGCGGTGCAGGACGTAGTCGATGAGCGGCAGCGGCGTGCAAGGGGGGCCCGCGGGCCCCTGTGCGCTGCCGACCCGTATGGTGGTGGTGTCCAGCAGGCGGGTCTTGCCGTCCCAGAGCTCCGCGGACGAGGTGGGGTCGTACGCAGCGCGCGGCCACAAGATCTCTGCCAGGGCCGCGCCCGTCTGGCGGTAGCAGGAAATGAGCAATTGCGACTCG
The DNA here is from genome assembly GCA_019918135.1 of Paulinella micropora. Classification (NCBI taxonomy): domain Eukaryota; phylum Cercozoa; class Imbricatea; order Euglyphida; family Paulinellidae; genus Paulinella; species Paulinella micropora. Next base: position 23,440 of record WBZZ01000176.1, read on the forward strand.
TAGGACTTGTCGCGGTCGGGCCAGTCCAGCAGCGCGCGCTGCCTGTTCCTTTCGTCCAAGAGGTTTTTTTCGCGCGCGTTCGCGTACATCGTGCGCACGCAGGGCGCGTACAGGTCCACCAACACGTCGAGCACGCTGAGCGGCGCCAAGAGCATCCACGCGGCCTTGAGGGCGTTGACCATGGAATGTGCCGCCGGGGGCTCGTTCCGCCCCCAGCGCGACTTGACCGTGTTCTGGTCCAGCGCGGCGGCCGCCGGCTGCTCGGTGAACGCCTGGCTGGCCAGCCTGAGTAGCTCTACCGCGTCCGGGTCCGAGAACACGAAGGTGCCGAACTGCGGCTGCTGCAGGGGCCACACTGCCACTGTCTGTGGCAGCTTCCAGCCGAGCGCCAGCGGCTGCGCCATCTCCAGCCCGAGCACGCTAGCGCCGCGGACCGCCGTGGGCACGGGCGGCGCGGCCACGGGCCGCTCGGTGCCCTTGAAGCGCAGGGCCGGCAGCTCGTCGTAGCAGCAGATGGTGCGCAGGGACTCGAACCACGACGGGCGGCCGCTGTTGATGTTCGCCACGTCGAATTCCGTGCGCACACGCCGCGCGTGGCTCTTGTTGCGCAGTACGGTCTGGATCTCCAGTTCGTCCCCGCCGCCGCACAGCGACACGAGGCCGCGCGCCTTCCAGCTCCTGCGCGCGCACGCCCACAGCAGGCGCAGGGCGTACAGGGCGACCTGCGGCGCCGACGTGGACGACAGGCAGCCCGCGGCCGAGCCCTCGGAGACCACGCACAACAGGATCTCCATGCACCAGGTCCAGAAGCCGCTGCTGCCGCTCGTGCGTTCGTGGTCGATCAGCGCCGCCGCCATGCGGTCCTGCCAGCGCTTGTTCACGGCCATAGGGATGTTGTCCACGAACCCGGTCTGGCGGATGTGGCGCGCCAGCCACGCCTGCACCTCGCCGACCCAGACCTCGTGCGCGTGGCCCCCCGGCATGAGCGTGCCCAGCCTGTCCTGCAGCGTCGCCACCATCAGCAGGCGCAGCGGCTCGTTGCGCAGCTCCGTGGTGGCGGGCGCGAGCCGGATCAGCTCTTCCGCGCGGGCCCCCGCGTTCTTTTCCTCGTAGTACACGAAGGACCACTGGGCCTGGGGCCTGTGCTTGATGGGCTCGAAGTCCCTCCTAACGCTCGGCGCGCGCGGCGGCCCCGGGGCTAGTGCCGGTTTCGCCCGGCACAGGCCCGCCACGGGCAGCGCGTGGGCGGCCGACTGGTGAGAGGCTATCATGTGCAGCCCCGCCCGGTCGGGCAGGGCGCACGCGGCCGCAGGCGCCGTCGTGACGCAGGCCAACACCCCCAGGCGCGCGACAAGCCTGGTCTGCCAGGCGGGGTGCGCCGTGAGCGCGTCGAAGCAACTCTTGACCACAGCATCGCAGTCGTAGTCCAGCACCACGAGCCTGGCGCCGTTGGGGCTGGCCAGGCAGAACTGTGCTAGCTGTTCGGCCAGCGCGCTGCTGTCTGCGCCGGTGACGACGAGGTCGAGCAGGCAGCCGGCCGCGTCGGCGGCGTTGGGCGGCGGGTGCGTCCACTGCACCCGTTGGCGGAAGGGCAGCAACTGGACGTTTGACAGCGACAGCGCACGCGCGCCGCCGCGCAGCAGCAGCAAGGGGGGAGAGTCCGCGCACAGGAGCCGGGCCCTGAGCTGCACGCCGCGCTTGTACCAGGACCGGTCCAGCACCGCGCACTGCCCGTTCCCGGCCGGCGTCCCGGCGGGGGGCGCGCTGCCCGTTCCCGACCAGAACCGCTGCGCCGCGCCGTCCAGCCCGACCAGCAGTGAGCTGTCGTCCACGTCGTCGAGCTCGGTTGACGTTGGGCCGTGGCCGGCCGAGACGGACATCAGCGTGGCCGTCAGCGTGTACCAGAGATTCAGGAAGCACACGATTTCTTCCTCTGTCTGGCAGCGATCCCAGATCGGGCCCGGCGAGCCCATCAGTACGGTTTGGTACACGTTGCGGACGGCACCCAGCTCCCAGGCCAGCGCGGGGAACGCGTCCGACAGCAGCTTCTCGCAGATGGCCAGGCCGCGCCCCGCGCCCTCCAAACCATGCGGCAGAACCGTACTGCTGGGCGGCAGCAGCACGTCGCAGGGCAGCATGACGCGGTAGTCGACGATGGGCTGCAACGACACCTCCTTGGCGCCCGCAACGACAGGCGCGCTCGGGTCCCACAGCAGCTGCAGTGAGTGCCGCAGCACGGCCGCGTGTTGTTTCTGCAGCAGACACCAACAGCCGTGCTGGCAGTTGGCGCCCGTCGCGACCCAGGCGAGCGGGAGCTCCAGGCGCAGCGCCGGGCCCACGGCAGAGCCCGGGTCGTGTTTCTGCCAGCAGACCAGCTCATCGTGGGACTCGGGGATTGTAAGCCGCCACAGTTCCGTTTCGCCCCCCCGAGGCCGCGGCCTACGACCCAGATCTCGGGGGTATTTTTCGCTGGCCGGAGCCCGCTGATCTCGGTCAGGATGGCCGACGCCACGCGGGCCACCAGGAACACTGCCTCGGGCGGCGGGTGTTGCCAGCGGCCGGACACCGCGTCGCGCGCCGCGCCGAACGTCTTGATGTAGGCCGCGCTGGCCTTGGTACGCTGGTAGTTCACGAAGGTCTCGCTGGCCTGCTGGTACGACAGGGCTATCTGGTGGTACACGCCCTTCGTCTCTGGCTCCAGCAGGTGTTGCAAGCCCCCTCCCGCGCCGCGTTCCTTGGACAGCAACGCATCCTCGACCATCTTCCACGTGGACAGGGTCGACTGCTGTAATTCAGTCCCGTTGCGGGCGCGGTTCGCCAGTTGGATCTGCATGATCACCGTGAACCACGCGGGCGGCTTGTTTGGAAGGCATCAATTGATTTTGTTTTCCCCCTTCGACGCCCCCCCCCCAAGACTAGCAAAGAGAGCCCTCTGGCGAGAGAGAGAGAGAGAGCACGGGGGCAAGCGCTAGAGAATTGCGAGCCGACAGTACCAAAGAAAACCCGCTAGAGCACTCCAAGAGAGCTCCGGCTGCCGAGAGTGCAAAGGAAGGGGGGGAAGGGGTGGGGCCCGGGGAAAAGAAGGAAGGGAGGGGAAAAGGAGCAAATTGCCCGGGCTTTTGGGTTGGGGGCGGGAGGGAAGGAAATGCAGCAGGCCCACGGCAAAGACGATTTCTGCTTTTGTTGGGAGGGGGGGCCGGCCTTTTTCTTTTTTTTGTAGGGGGGGGGCCGAAGGCGGAGGGGGGGGGGGGAACAGACAGCCAAGAAAAAAAAGCCCCTCCCCTCCCACTTTCCCCCACACCTTCGGCCCCCCCCCCCCATTCATTCCCCCACGCTTCGACCCCTCCCGTCCTTTGCTCCGTTGCCAAGGTTTGCGAAATTTGCTTTTTTTTGCCCCTCCCGTCTTTCTTCTAATTCCTCCTTTCCCCCTCCCTATTTCTTTCCCCTTCCTATTTCTTTCCCCCTCCTATTTCTTTCCCTTCCTATTTCTTTCCCCCCTTCAAAAGAAGAGTTCAGTCTTTTTTTTACCGGCAAGCAAAAGAAAAGAAAAAAAAGATCTCTTGTCCTGCCCACGTGTTTGTGGCAGCACACTACGCCGATGGCCAGCACCACAGCGCGCCCCGGGCTCGTGGACCACCGTAACCAGATAGAGCAACTAGCACGCCGGCTGGTAGAAGAGCTACGAAAGCTTGAAGACAGCACTCATGAACACAAACTTTTACTCAGTGATGTACAGAGGTTCTTGCAAGGCCCTCCGCCAGCGTCGGTCAGCTCGGACGACGATGCCTGGGAGGACAGGTGCTGGCGAAGAAGAAAGAGGCGGTCACCTTCTGCCGACGAAAAGAGCCCTCCTTTTGCGCCGGAAAGCCCGCCAACGGTAGTAGCCCCCGCGCCTCCTCCTCCTCCTCCTCCTGCTCCCCCAGCCAAAGCAGCGCCCACTGGACGGTGGCGGAGGCCCCGGCGGTCTAACAGGCGGTCCTCGGACGGCCGGGGCGGGCGCCGCCACAGCCCGGCCGGCCGGCAGGGCAGTGCTCGCCGCGTGGCTCGTTGCCCCAGACCTTTCTGCGATTACGACCGGCCGCGCCCCGAGTGGCACGCCTAATCAGCCGTACTAGTGAAATGTTGTGGCCTTTTTTTTTGTTCTCAAAAGAAAAATATCTTTCACTCATGTTGCTAACGGTCTCCCGTGGTTTGCACTAACGAAGTAGCAAGTCTGGCCAGCGCCTCCCGCATCTCCTCGGCTATCCCGTCGCGCTGGATCTCGCACAGTGCCAGCCTGGCTTTGAACACCAACGCCCGTGCGTTTGCCTTGGTTACGCTAGGCTCCTGCAAGCAGCTAGCGAGGCTCAGCAGCCGGTGACAAAGGGTGATTAGGCCCCGTAAGGAGTCGAGGCCCTGCCGGATCTGCGCTGACTTGCGGATAACACTGGCCTGTCCTTCTGGTGTGGCCAAACTTTCGGTAATAGCAAGCAAAGCTTGCTGAGTTCTTCTGTCAGGCTCGGGCTCTCGGCCACGGGCGCTCCTTGCACATCGTTGGAGACCTCCGGGGCGTTCGCCTGAAGGAGGGCTGCTGCTCGGGCGGGGGGGGGCTCTGATGGCGCCTCTTTTTGCGGCGGCCCGTCTCTTTGAGTCTGGAATCGTGTCGGCCTCCGACATCAGCGCTTTCTTTTTTTTCCTTCTTGTGCTGCAAAATCTCAGCCGTGAAATTTTATGTCCGCCGTCTCGCTGCCTCCCTTCCCGTCTTTTTTGTGCGAGTTCGGCTGCTACCCCCCCCCCCCCCGAGTGGGGGGGAAGTCTTTTTTTTTGGTTGGGGGGGGGCGCTCGGGGGGAAAGAAGGGAAGGTCTTGGTTTTTTTTAAGAGCGAGAGAGAAAGGGGAGGGAGGGAGGGAGGCGGTTTTTGGAAATGTAAAATCTATCTCCCCTCCCCCCGGCAAGCCTCTTCTCCCGCCCTTTTCCCCAGCCACCCAAAAAAAAGGCCGGATGGAGACCGTGTGTGCGTGGCACTGGAACCCGTCTCCGCAGTGCAGGACGCAGGCCTTCGTCACACACCTCCGGGCGGCGCTGGAGCGCAACGACTGGGCCGCGACGTGCCGCCGCACACAACCCCGCGCGCGAATGCGGAATCGTGCCGCACGCAGCTGGGCGTCGTCTCATCACTAAACACCGCGTTGGACGGAGTGCTCGGTGAGTTACTCTCGACCCCGCGCCAGGCCGTGCTGGCGGTGGGGCCCGAGAGCGCCTTGGTCGCGGAGGACCTCGTGCGCGCCACGCCGCCCGTGCTGCTCATCACGCTGGAAAAACAACCCCCGCGCCTCTGGTCCAGGTTCGAGCAGTGCCACCACCTCCACCACTGCGCGGACGCCCGAACAGCGCTCGAGCAGCGCCGGCTGGCCTGCAACCTGGCGTGGGTCGATGCGTGCAGTCCCGAAGGCGGGGGGCCCGCGCTGGCGCGCGGCGTCCGCGCCGCCCTGGGCTTGCTGCAGAACAGCCGGGCGGTCCTGGTCTGCCGGTTCACTGGCGTTTGCGCGCTAGACACACAGCTGCTGCTGGCCGCGGCGGCCCTGTGCTTCGCCGAATGGGTAGTGGTCACGCCGCTAGTGCGCCCTAACAGTGACAATGCCTACCTGGTGGCGCGGGGGTTGCGCCGCGAGGCCGTGCCACTGACGTTAGGGGCGCTGGATCGCTACCTCCAGTCGCCGAGCGCCACGGTGCTGCTCGACGCCCTCCCGCTCACCGCCGTGTGGCTCTTCAGGGAAGACCTCGCCACCTACGTCTCTGCGACCGGAGGGACCCGCGCCCGCACAGTGCCGTGCCGGTTGCTGACACGTGGCACTGGAGCGGTACCAGCGCCCGCCGCCCGACCCGCTCGAACAACTGACGGCACGGGCGCTGGCCGACCCGGGCTTCTGGTGCAGGCTCACGGTTCTTGGCTGGCAGGCGCTGTGCGGGCAAACTGCGGGTGCGCCGCGCAACCTCGGCGTGTGCAGGTGGCTCAGCGACTACCTGTCGTCGATTGGCCGGACCGGTAACGTGACCTTGGCACTGCCCGGGGGGCGTCCGGCCGCGCCGGGTTGGTCTGGGCCGCGGGTGACGGGTCGTACTGGCTGCCGGCCGACAAGTTGCGGTCGGATGTATGGCCCGCCGCGGTTGACCCCGATCCCGACAACAAGGGCCCGTGGCTCAGGCGGTTGCTGGCCGAACTGCCCGCGCGCGACAGGCTGCTAGAGGCGTTGTGCCACGGTTCGCAGCCGCTGCGCTGTCTGCTGCCCGCCGGCGCCATGCTCGTAGTGTGGCGTGCGGGGACAAACTCTGGGTGCTCGACGTGCTGCACTGGCCGCTGGCGCCGGCCCGGCTGCAACAGGCCCCGCACGCCCGGCGCCTAGAGTTCATGGCCGAGGTTCTGCCGGTCCTGGCGCAGCCGGGCGCGCTGCAAGTGGCCACCGGGACGGACCGTTCAAACTCTCGCTGCCCTGCGCGCCGGCGCCGAGACGAGGGCACAAGAGTGGTGCCCCGCCGACGAACGTCCGTAAAACTCCCCGGGCCCTTTCCTTTTGTTTTCTGCTCGTTGATTAGCGGACGATGGGGAGGAACGGGGAAGGGGAGATTTTGCAGGAGTCAGTTCTGATCGCTTTTTTGTGTGTGTTTCGGGCGCTTCCGGCCCTCTCCCTGTCTTGGTTAAAAATATTTCTTCTTTCGTTTTGTGTTTGGCAAGTAAATAGAAAATCTGAGGAGCAAAGATAAAAAAATGGCAGAGGCGCCCAGCAAGAAAGCGGACCAGAAAAAAACACGGACCGAACGAGCTATGTACATATTGTCTCGACTGCCGGCCGATAAGCGGCAGGAGCTCGCACCTTGCCGCAGCGGCGGGCACCACGGCTTGCAGATGCGATTTGGGAAGCGAACCGTTGTCTGCCTCTACCCAACGGAACAGAGCCAACTAAACGAAGGGGAAATAAGCTTGCTGTGCCAAAGCTTACAGAACGCAGAGAACGGCTTCGAGGTAGTGGCCGTGGCCTGTCTGTGGCCGGCCGACGAGTCTAAAATTGTTAAGCAGGCGGCCGACCGACTCTTTCACTACGCCGAGATGTACGTTAAGCAGTCTATGGATAGTGTGCTGGCCAAGTACCTCGTGCTTAGCACTATACTCTACAATCTGCAACGGGGCTGTCCGGACCATGGTGGTACGCTGTTTCTGCTGCCGCGGGCCGGAACAGGTATCAAGCAAGTTGCTGAGGCCAAGAGTTTGGTCCGAGAGCTTGAGAACCTGCTCTGGGCCGGGCTAGAGAAAGACTTACAAACTGGCTTTAGTGAAAATCAGAGTGGAAAACGTGCACCTGATGCGCAGGAACTGTTCAACACACAGCAAAACCTGTGGCGCTATGGCCGCCACAGCCTGCATCCAGGATACGTGTCGAAATTTTCCCGGCGTGCTCTAAAGCAACAGACAGGTGAAGAGGTTATCATGTGGGCAAGTGATAAGGCAAATGACGACAAGCCTCCCGGTTCCGAATCCAAAGAGGACAGGCAGATATTTGGTTTGCTCACATTGCTGCCTATTCTGCCGGTACTGCCCTGTTTCACAGTGACGGAGGTTATTGTCGAAACAGATTCCGCACACGGCTGGCAGGGCTTTCTAGACCAGTGCCTCGAGAGATACCCCAAGCTGACCAACATGGAGCTGAAAAGCCCCGAACCTTTGATCCAGCCAGAAAGACATTTGGAAATCTGCCGCGCTTTTCCTCGCGGTGTGCTAACAAACGTTACGCTGGGTCTGCCAGGGTTGGAGAAATCGTCGTGGTCCTGGCCGCCAGGTGTGCTCATGCCATGCCTCACGATCAAGGATACAACGTGTTTGTCCCAGATCACGCTGTGCCCCCCGGCCAAGTGCCACCCGAGACGGTGTGCACTATCCAACTAACAGAATTTGCTGATGGTCAACATTTTTACACCAAGGGCAATGCAGATAAACCGGGCTCAACGATCATCATCACACCCGAACCGGCGGGCGGCGAGCTTCCGAGCCTGGTTATTCGTGTTCTAGCCTCAGAAGAGATTTATAATCGGTTTGATCACAAAGTACACCAGGATAGGGTATTCAAGTTCAAGTCACTCTGTACACCCTCCATACGCATCGAAACTGGTTCAATCCGCGACGAAGATATCAAGACACTCCAGGTTGTGGATATTGAGCTAGAGAACGTCAGCCTCAGTTGCCGTGGCAAAGCAACAACAATCGAGGCTCACGGTATGCACTTGAGAGACAACAGGTATGGCCTAACTCTCGACAAGGTAGTGATCGTAAATAAACAGCTCTAGACATTACAGAATTTTAATAGCGGATTCGAAATCTCAAAGCAGAGATTCCTAGTACAGAGAGAGTGGGCAGGGAGTGGAGACAACACTCCTCCCCCAGGAACAAACCCGTCGAACAATTAATACATTTCCTGGTGGTACACGCAAGTCCAGACCATTTTCTCGAGCAAGATGTCTTGCCTACAACCGCATTCGAATTCAATCGTCCGTCCCGCTCGCAGGCTGAACTTCTGGTACTCTAGGTCTGGGAACAGGCGCTGGCTTCGCTTCTCCATTCGGGGGGGGGGGGGGGGCAGAAACCTGCAAGCACAAAGAAAAGAAAATCAGAACACAGTCGCGAGAGAGAGAAGAATTTTGGAGGAAACGGAGCTGGCAGGCAAGCGCGGAGATAAATAGCTGTAGGGGGGGGGCCGACCTGCGAGAAATGTGGTTTCTTTTTTTTGGCTCAGTGGTTCGCTGGGAAAGAAACCGGGAGGGGGGGGGCCGGCAGTCTTTTTTTCTTGTTCTTGGGGTGTGGGAAAAAGGGAGGGGGGTATGGTATAGACGAAGCCCCAACCGGAGCGCAAAGAAAAAAAAAGAATTGGTAGTGAGTGGGAGAGGGGGGGCCGGCGGTCGGTTTCTTTTCGCGGCCCCCCCCCTCCCGGTTTCTTTCCCCCCCCCTCCACACCCCAAAAAAAGACGAGACCTTTTGTTAGCGAAAGGCGTTTCTTTCTTCTATGGGATAGTCGCACGTGCTGGCCAGCATCCACCCTGGTGTTTTCCACACGACGTAGGTCCGGGCCCACAAAACACCGAAAAAAAGGGGGGAGGGGCCGGACAGAAACGCGAAGCTGTAAGGAAATGGAGGGGGGGCCGGCCGGTGCAGAAACAGAGAAAAAGAAAAAGAGCGCACAAGCACTATCCCCTCTTTGTCTTCTCTGTCGTTCGCTACCGCCGATCGCCCCGATAAAATGTAGACCAGAAGGAAAAGAAGGCTGGCCCAAACCTTAGCCTGGTCCCGCCAATGTCGTGGGCTCGACGACCATGGCGCGGACGATACGGCGGCCTCCGAGCCCGTTGTTGTGAACAAGACCGCCGTGGAGCTGTACCAGACCCTGTTGGACACGGTGTCGAAGCTACAGTTGCTGCAGGACGGCCGCTTCGGCGACGGTTTGGCCGACGAATCAACTACGTTCCTCCTGGAACGACGGCCCTCGGCCGACGGCTTCAGGCTGGCAGGCACGCGCACCCAGTGGCAAGGAATGTCCCGCGCAATTTCGGAGGCCCGGCAGCAGCTGACTGCTACGAATGCCAAGCGCAGGCAAGACATAGAAGCCCTGGAGGCCGAGAGCGCGGCGCTGTACCTGCGCATGGAACAGAGCTCACAGTCAGAGCAAAAGGAGCTCAGCGACCAACTGTACTGCGTCCGCCAAATGATCGGCAAGCACAAGGCAGAACTGCAAGAACAAACTTCACGTGAGACGCTGGAAGTAGAAGCGGGCGTGGAACGCGAGAATTGTCTCGTAGAGCTCTCCATTGTGCGCTCCTGCCGGAGTTCGAGGGAAAAGACGCGAGTCCCGGCCCGCTACCGATTGTCTGTACGTGTTTGGCGGCTCCGCCGCGACCACTCGCCGGGCTGGGGCACACGTTCTGCTACGACGCCGGGCAAAACCGCTGGACGCGACGCGGCGAGCTCCGCAAGCCCCGCACACATTTCGCCGGCACGGCCGTAGGCAAATGTCTGTACGCGATCGGGGGGGTCGACGGCTGGCACAGCTTGAAAGACGTCGAGCGCCTAGACCTCTCGCAATCGGACGCGAAGTGGGAGCGACTGCCGCCGCTGCCGCAGCCCTGCTCCGGCGCGCTGGCCCTGGCGCTCGACAACGCCATCTTCCTGCTCGGCGGCTCTGGCGACACGCAGAATCTGGCACGCGTCGCGGTCTTGGACACGACTACGCTGGCTTGGTCCGAGTCTCCGTCTATGATCAGGGCCCGGCAGTTTGCCGGCGGCGGCGTGCTGGACGAGAGGTTATACGTCTTTGGGGGCAGGGGCAACACAAGCAAGGCCCTGGCCTATGCGGAACGCTGCAGCCCGGGGGCCCGTGGTCGAGGTGGCGCGCCTGCGGGTCGCGAGGTGGGGCTGCGGGTGTGCCGTGCTCAACCGCAAACTTTACGCCCTTGGCGGCCGGAACGCGCTGGATCAGGTGCTAGCTTCCGTCGAGCGCTATGACCCGGCCCTGAACGTCTGGGAGGAAGTCGCGCCGCTGCTTCAGGGCGCGGGGCTCGGCCGCGGCCGTGCTCGACAACGAACTGTATGTGATGGGCGGCTCCGATCGCGAAGGGAAAGCGCTCGCCTCTGTCGAGCGCTACGACGAGCGCCGGAATGCCTGGACTTTTGTCACCAATATGCCTGCGTTCTTGAGCGGGGCCGCCTGCGCGGTTGCATTGGGCTGACATTCCCTTACCAGTCCGTTTTGCGCTGACTAGACGGAAAATCGACTTTTTTTCTTCTTTCTCAATTTATTAAAAGGAAATAGATTTGTGTATGTCATGATATATAGCAGGCGATGGCAGCTAGGGGAGGTCTGTTGGCACGGTACTTTGTGCTCTTTACTCTGTTGCAGCTCCAACATTTAAGCGTCGTAACGCTGCAACAGATTGAAGATCTCATCTTTGAACTCATTTCAATACGCGATCTTCGAAGTCCGGGCTCGGGAAAAAAAAGTTTTTTATTAAATCAAAGAATCTTGTTGTGTGGGTGTTGAAACTCTTGGAGAGCGACGGGCCCGTCACGCCTGACACGGTTTCTTCTGTCCCGTCGGTGAATTTCAAGACAAACGTTGGAAGTGCCGCAATTTTCCGGTGAAACTTCCGCTAGTGCAGTTGTCAACCCAGCTGCAGTGCTCCCGAAAAGACATTTACTAAAAAAAGACATGGCCTCCCGTTCCTTGAGCTATGGTCACCGTTTTTTTCTCACTGGCACACTAGGCCTCCTCTTGCTGCCGCGGCTGTCCCAGAAATTTAGTCAGCTGGGGCTGCAGGTTTTTTTTCCAGTGCGGGTGTTGTACGGGCGGTGCCGCCTTTTTTGGGGCAGGTTTTTTGCCACTGCGGCGTTGAGCCACAGTAGCCGCCTTCCTTGGTTTTTCTTGGCGCGGCACGTCCCCTTCGTCTTGTCTGGCGACGCAGCCGTTCTGGCATCGCGAGAGGCACACGTGTGGTCGTGTGCTGAACCCGCAGTCAAAGCAGGCCTGGGCCACGCAGGCTGGCTTGGGACACAGATAAAGCCGGCGCCTGCGGCATTGCCGACAAAGCCCCATGTCGTCCGCCCACGATGCTGGCGCCCGTACACGCCGCACACTGCACTTGTCTGGTTGCCGCCTTGCCCCACCAGTCGTCGATTGTTTCCCCGCAGCCCTGCGCCAGTACTAGTTCGACCTCTGCGCCTCTTCTTCGGCCAACGCGGTTCGGAGGCCTTCCTCTTCCTGAGCCAACCGTGCTTGGTGGCGTTCCCGCTCCGCCGCACAAACGGTACAGGTTTGCGCGCGCCCACGACTAGCGCCTGGTTGCACTGCGGGCAGTACCGTGTGTTCAGCGCGTGCGCTTCCTGCACCGTGACGAGCCGTTCGGCGCCGACAGTCGGCCACGACGCCAGCGGGACCCCCTCTTGTGCATCCTCAGCCATCCTAAGCTGCGAGGCCGTCTGCAGCTTTGTTTGCATCATCCACAACACTTTTTTTTGGGGGTCTCCTGGCCCTCTGGACTGAGAGTGAACGACTGTGTCTCTGCCGCGCGACGTTCGACGGCACGATGAAAAATGTCGTTTTGGAGGGCCTCCTCTTCCTCTAAAGGAGGCGAGGGGGGGGGCCGCGGGGACAATCGTCAAGAATTCTGCTGCTGCGATTCCCCCCCCCCCCCCCGCAAGGGGGGGGCCGGGGGGATAGATTTTCCCCTTCCCTTGCCGATTGTCACCCCTTCCCTTCCCTGCCCGCGCAGCCAGCGGGGGCTGAGCGACAAAAGAGTCTTACGACTTCCAGGGAGGGGGGGAAAGGGAATGGAAAGGGCCGAGAGCGCGGTACGCAAGTTTTTTTTTGGGGGGGGGGGGGAGCGAAAATGTCCGGCAAATGGAGCGTAAGAATTTTTGGGAGGGGGGGGGGGGGGAAAGGCGGGGGACAAAAATTTCAAAAGAAATTTTGCCCCCGCCCGCCGGTGTTTCCCGAAAAATCTTCTTGGACATTTCAATTGCCGAAATGTCCTTGGCCAAAGATTTTTTTTCACAACCTAGCCGCCGACTGTCCCCTCCCTGTCCTCCTCCGGACCACGCCTTGCTTCTAGTATTTGTGAGCGGCCAAAGTCTTAGGCCCCTTCGTGTCGAAGCAGCTTGTTTGCGCTCCCGGCGGCGCTGGCACGTATTTTTTCACAAAAGCAAAGACTGTTTTAATGAAGCTAAACAAGTTCTTGACGTGCTACTCCTTTCTTTAGCAACCGCACTGCCCACGGCATCCTATTTTGGGGGGCGGAACCACGTCGTGGAAAGTGCGCTGCACTGCCACTTCCTCGCGCCCCCTCCCCCAAAATCAGGCGTGCGCCTGCACACACACACACACGCTGGGTTTCTAAAGGGCTATTGAGGCCAAAAAAGGCAGTAACAGGCCTTTGGCTACAAATGAGCATGAATACACTAGGCTTACCTCTGTGCAAGGCCGGGCGGTTCTGGTTCTTACTTATTTGTAACCAAAGGGTACTTTTCCGCAACTTCCTCTTTAGCCGACGGCCGAGGTTTCTTGGCAGACGACTCCCGCGCTTGCTGGTCTTGGCCCTTTCTCTTTTGAATATCCTTGTACTTTTTTTTCAAGGCATTCCAGTTCTTGATGCCGGCGATCTTGCACACGCGCCTGCGCTCCGCCCGGCGCTCCGCCCTCAACATCTCCTCGGTCGCGTGCCTGATCTTTTCGCTGTCTGCTTGCTCCTCAGCCAAGGCCACTAGCCTTTCTTGCCAATCCCTGACGCTCAGGTCCTCGCGCGGGCTCTCGCTGGAGCTCTCGCCAAGCCTCGATTCCGAGCTGGATTCTTCTGTACTGCTAAGCCACCGGTCGAATTCCGCGCGGGGCACAATTCGCATGTTCACGATCCCGTAGGCCTTGAGCCGGCCCGCGCCCTTGTGTTGCTCGTCCTTGCAATTCACGTACCCACACAGACCTTCTCTGCAGATCCCCGCGGGTTCGCACTGATGCCCTAGCTCGCCCTGGCCGCGCGGACAGTAGGCGCAGAAATTGACGCGCTGGTCTTTCTTGTTAGAGCCACTGCCGGCGCCCGAACCCCTGCGCGGAGGAAACACTTTATAGCCATTACCGTGCAAGGCCGCGAGGGGAACATCATCCAAAGCCTTGTTATAGGACTGTTTCAGCTCTTTCAAGTAATTCTCATACACCGAAACAAAGGTTGACCATTCCGTCAGGCGTCCTTTGTCTGGGATCACCCCTTGTTCTCGGGACCCCTCGTGCAGGAAGCGCGCCAGCACGTTCATGCGGCTCTCGGTATATCTCTGGTTGTGTTTCAGAGCGGGCGGCGCTTTCTCCTGCCAGAAATCTGCACCCTACTTCTCGTCCACAATCCTGCGGTATCGTGTGATGCAGCGCAGCAGAATGTAAGGAAGTTCATTCTGGGCGATGAGCTTCTTGAGGTCGGAGCGAACTTTGGCGGGTGTGTTGGCCCAAAGAAATAACGCAAGCCGCCGCTTCCACTGCCCTTGTTCATCGTTGTAGTTGAGGATAATGTTGCCGGCTACAACGACAGGGGGCGACCAGGTCAGATTTGTCACTGCGGTCTTGTGCTTGCGAGGGACGGCCACGTCTTCTCCCGAAATCATGCTCTGCATCGTAGCCTGGTCCATCACGCTGGCAAAGTCTCGTGGCAAGTCCAGGCACATAACAAGCTCCTTTTGATACAGGCTTTCCAGACCGAACTTCTCCTCTGTGCATTTGTTCATCACCCCGACCTTGCCCGGCGCTTTCAGCCTTTTTATGATTTCCAGCACGATGCCCTTGCCGCTGCCGCCATCGCCAAGAAGGAACGGCATCACCTGCCACCCGTCGTATGTCCCCACTGGGTACATCAGCCGGCCCACCAGCACCTCGAAAATAAAGACCATGTCTGTGCTGAGTTGCAGCTTGAGCGTGTCGGTCCAAAGAGGGGTCAGCCACTCATCGCCGTGCTGATCCTCCTCCGCGAGCTTGGCGAAATCTATCTCCGCGTCGTAGAAGTGGTCGGTGAACGGGGGCTGCTCACCTTTTGCCTTGAAGTCTTCCCAGGTCCTGTACTCCAGCGTCTTGATGTTGAAGGAACAGTTTCTGAAACTGACCCAGTCGCTGCGCATGGAGGCAGGGCTCATGAGAGGAAAGAAGGGGTGGGCTACGTGAGCTAGATACTTGTCGAGCGTGTTGAAGCCCGAGCTCACACTGTCAGTATAGTAGACACTTGAACTCAGTACCTCTGCCGCGTAAGCCTTGAAATCCAGCCACGGTTCATAAACCCCGGGCACCGTAGCGTGCGGCCGCAGGACAAAGCCCTCATAACGCAAGAGCTTGTTTGCGGAGCCATGCTGCACCAGCAGCTCGCGACAACACTCCGTGTGACTTGGCAATTTGCCCAGGTTCAGGGGCCCGTAGAATTTCTTCAGGTCTTCGACCGTGGGCAGGCAGCTGTCGGCGTGGAGCTCGACTTCGAGCCCCAGCGCTAGAGACGTGCGCGCGCACGTCCGCCAGCCTGGCGGGCGTCAAAACCTGGGCGCCGCCCTGGTGCACCTCGGACTCCACCAGTAATTCGTCAAACTTGTAAACGCCGACGATCAGCTTCTGGGACCGCAGGTAGTTCATGACTTCCATCATGATCTTGAGCTCCTCTCTCTGGTGGATGTACGAGACAAAGGTAGCGAGCTTGTTGTGCTTGTCGTCCAGCGATTCCAACAGAGCCCACAAATCTCGGAACGCGGCGAGGCCCCTGAACCGCTCCGCGAGGTTCTTGCAGGCTTGCCCCCATTCCCTCATCAGGGGGCAGTCGATTGCGTAGTCGGCTTTCACGTCCTTCTGGTTTATCACCGAATTGAACTGTTTTTTGGCCCACTTTCTACTCTTCGGGCTATCCTCCCTGCCCACCTGCTCCAGCAAGCGTTTCTGCAGGCTTTCCCTCTCGCCGTTCACAAACCTGCGGAACAGGGGGGGCACGGAGGGGAGAGCGTGGGGTCGGGTCGGTCGGCGCCCTGCCCGGCTGGATGTTGCGAGTTATCTCGGGCAGGAATTACGAAAGTCTTGACATTTGTAACGCAGCAGCTAGCATTCTCGTGCAGTTGGCAGACCGAGAGAAGGCGGCCCACCCGCTCGCCGAGCAAAAGTGTCGGTACCTCCCCCCCCCCTTCCCCGCTCCCGCGAAAATTTGCCTGGTTTTGCGGTCGGTACGCAAGTTTTGGGCGCCCCACCGCCTTCAAGTCAGCGTTCTCTGCCTCTCGGCCGTGACACTGTCATTCTTGAGTTCACGCAAACCCAAGAAGTAGAACAGCTGGAACAGACCCACTGTCTTTTTTGCTCTTAGTTCCAAATACGATGTTTTCACGTGAAACTTTGCGAGAACTAAGCTAACGCGTTTGGTGGCTGTGTGTTTTTTTAGGAGAGATTACGCATCACGCCTAAGCAAAAGCGTGCAACGAAGAAAGGCGATGACGAAGAAGAAGAAGGGCCGAAAGCATTGTTTAGATTGGGCCAGCGCGTGGAGAAAATCAACGTGAAAAGGATCTCCATGCTCAAGGCGGTGGTGGGCGAAGAAGAGAGGAAAGTGAACGAGCTGTTGAGGTCATGCACGGAGAACCTGATAGAGGTTGAGTATATGCCTGGCAAACATTTCAGCGACAGCAGCCCGTCCGCAGTCGTCAGGTCGATGGCGTCGACGCCAACTGAGGGCTGCATAACCGCTAGCGCCTGGCGCAGCAGGCTCTCGCAGTAGAGCTGCGTGTGGTTGTACTGGTAGGTGTCGAAGCGGGCCTGCGCGGGCAGGGGCGCACCGGCCTTCTGCCGCGCGCCGTTACCGCTGCACACGCGCAGCAGCACGCACGTCCACCCCTGCTCCCTGGACGCCCAGGCGGAGCACACGGCAAAGGACGGCAGTTGCGAACGGAGCAGCCGGGCCAGCTGCAGCCCGCCGTCCGCAAAGCCGTGCGCCCTGGCGGCGGCGTCGTCGAAGGCGACGAGCGCGCCCTGGCGCGAGACTTTGGACCACTTTGCCGCAGCGCGCGCGCGCTTGGACACAGTCGCTACTGTTGCTGCCGCCGAGCGCTTGCGGCCCTTGCTCACGTTGGTGCCAGCCTCGACCCTGGCCTGTGGCGCGCGGCGGCGCCTTAGGCCCCGCAGGTCTAGGTCGGCGTCCTGCACCTGCAGCCGCAGGTCGGGCAGCCCCAGCTCGAGCAGGGCCTGGTGGTAGTCGTCGAAGGAGTAGAGCGCGGCGCAGAGGCTGGCGGCGGGCGCCCGCTGCAGCAGGGCGCGCAGCTCCGCGCTGGAACTGCCGCGGTCGAGCACGCGGACGCCGCCGCGCCTGGCCGGGTCGACGGCCCGCCACTTGGCGACGTCCTCGGCGCTGCGCAGCCGGCCCCGCAGCAAGAAGTCCTGGCCCTTGGACTGCAGCCTCGTGAGGGCCAGGATGCGGGGGTGGCCCTCGGTGGAGCGGATGGTGTTGGACGGCTTGTGGCGCGTGTTGAGCGTGAGCTGCGTGCCCAGATGTCTGTATGACGACGCGGCGACGCCGCCCATGGAGTAGCCGAACGGCAGGCGGTGCACCTGGAAGCAGTACAGCACCTGCTTGAGCAGGATCTCGAGCAACGGCAAAGACAACCGGTACACGTGCGAGACACGCCAGGCCGTGAGCTCCGAGGCGACGTAGGCCTGGTGCACGCACCAGGCGCCGTCGCCGGGCACCTGGCACAAGTATTGCAGCAGGCGCGTAACGAGCGCCCGCGCGGGTGCCACGGGCGCCACCGACTGTACTCCCTCGTGCGCGCGCCGCAGCCTCTCGGCCAGCACGGGCAGCGCAAAGACGGTGCGCGGCAGCCACTCGCGGCCAGCACGGGCAGCGCAAAGACGGTGCGCGGCAGCCACTCGCGGCCAGCAGAGGCGGCCCACGCCAGCTCCTCGAACAGCAGCCCCGACCGCACCAGGCGCTCGCGCTCGTCCTCGGAATCGCCGTTGTCCCCGAGGAGCGCCTGATAGACGTTGGCGGACAGCGCGGCGCAGTTGGCGCACACCCGCCGTGGGTGGGCGAGGCAGGCGTGCAACGACGGGTGCAGCGCGCACTGAAGTTGCTGGCGGAACCAAACCTCCGCGAGCGCCGACTGCACGGGCCGTTGCGCGGCGCCGTCCACGACCCTGCCGGGCACGTGCACGACGTCGCGGCCGCCCCTGACGAGCAGCCCCGGCACGACGTACAGGACGTCCTGCAGGGCAAAGCTCAGGGAGTGCTGGAAATAGCCGGTGGTAGCCACGGTGCGCACGTTGCGTCCCACGACCTCGCGGGCGGACACCATGTGCCAGCCGTAGTCGCGGATCGTGAGGCCCGACATGAAGGAATGGGTGACGAAGCCGTTGTCTAACGAATCGCCGTAGCGCGAGTACGCGCTGCGGCGCCCGCACAGGCTGGGCGAGATGAGCGCCTGCTCGTAAAGGTGCAGGCCCGTCTGCAGCTCGAGCTGCCGCAGGTCGTCGATCGAGCCCTTGGCGCCGGACGCGACGCTGACCCTGAGCCCGCGCACGGTTGCAGTGTAGCGCTCGCGCTGGTGCTGGGCCGCGAGCTGCTGCAGCTGCGCCGTGCGCACGGCGCACTGCTGGCGGAAGGTATCTTCTACGGACGACTGCGCGGCCGTCCGCGACCGCAGCCGGCGCTCCCGCGACAGCCACGAGAAATGACCGGGCGGCTGTGCGACAACCGCTGGTGCGGCAATGGCCGGCGTGCCAACGCCTGGTGCACCCCAGGGGTTGTCGTGCACTAGCTCGGCCAGGTTGACGGTGGTGCTGTGGCGTTGGTTGGACCAGAGCACGAAGACGCTGACGCAGTCAAGAAACATGGCCGCCCACTCGGGCCCGTAGTCGGCGTGCAGCAGCTTGGTCAGGCTGGCCGCGCCCTGGCCGAGCCAGGCCTTGTTCCAGCGCTGTGCGCAGCGCCACTCAACCTCTAAGCCGTCGCACTGGACCCAGGGCGGCACGAAGCCCTGCGGCAGGAACGTGGCGACCACGTCCCAGCAGGACCACTCGGGCTCCTCCTCGCAGGCGGCGGGCTGTGTCGGCGGCTGGGGCGGCAAATGCACGTGTGCGCCGCGCGGCGCCGGCACGTTCTGTTCCAGCAGCGCGTACAAGTGCAGCAGCTGCTCCTGCCGGAACGTCTGGTTCGTAGCCAGCGCGTGGAACAGCACGGCCAGGTTGTCCTGCGCCAACCTGGCCACGTTCTCGCCCGCCGCGCGCGACGTGGCCAGCAGCGCGGAGCCCATGGTCTCCTCGGAGCTCCAGCAGCCCTGCAAACTTTGCAGCGCGATGACGGTGACGACGTCGCCGTCGTTGTCTCCGTTGAAGGGTATTTCTTCGATCGGGTTGAGCGCGACGCAGTAGTGCTGCGGCGCCGCCGTAGCATACAGAGGCGCGCGCGGCGCCAGGACCGTGAACACGCGCGCGCTCTGGGGCGACAGCGTGGGCTGGCGGTTGACGACGACCTTGCTGCCCTCGGTGAGGCTGACCTCAATAGTGTCGCCAATCTCAATGTGCGACGAGTAAGTCCCGGCCAGCTGCTCTAAAGACAATGGCGGGCCCGACGCTGCGCGCCACAGGCGCCCGGGGTTCGGGTACACGTCGTTGTACTGCAGGTCGTCGCTGCTTTCGACCAGCTGCAGCACCTCGCACTCGCGCCGCGCGGCCCGCGCCTCTTCTAGCAGCCGGCGGGAAAGTGCGAGCTCGGCCCGGGCGCGCTGCACCTGGTCCGCGGCCGCGCGGACGGCCGCCAGGTTGTGTGCGCCGACCACAATTTTCTCCCGCAGCGTGCGCAGCATGCCGAGCCCCAGCGCGACGTGGCCCAGGGGCACGAGCGCGTTGCAGATCAGCACGCCGCGGGCCGAGTGGTCGATGCGCTTGCCGAGCCCGTTCTTGCGGAACTCGCCGTCCTTCTTGCCCAGCAGCTCGCTCAGGTTCCTGGACACCGGCCCCAGCTGGTCCTCGAGCGCGCCGTCGCTGCCGCCGCGGCTGAAGGTCGAGTGCCAGCAATAGTACGCGGAGCTGAGCGTCTGCTTGTATTCCTTGGCGAGCGGGTCCACAGCAAGCTCGGCGGACAACAAGGCCCCGCCCGGCACCGCCCCCGACGCAACCGTTTGTTCCCAGGACTGCCGCACCTCCCAGGCACAGCGCAGCAGCTCGATCAGCTGCGTGATCTGCTGCGTCAGGTCGCGCCCGTAGTTGAGCATCGCCTGCCTGCAGCCTACGGTCGCGCGCACGAGCGGTAGCAGGGCGCGGGAGGCAGACAACACACTCAGGCGGAAGGCGTGCTGCAGCCCGGAGGGCAGCCCCAGCCTGGCCAGCGGCAAACTTCCGCCTGCCAGCAGCACCCGCCAGTACATGTTGCTGGGCTCGAACGTGGCCGAGCCCTCCCTGAAGTCGCACGCGAAGGAGGCGCTGCGCTCACTGACTGTCAGCCGTTTAGGTACGGCGAGCACTGCAGATAAAAGTGCTTGCGCTGCGCCGTAGCAGAGTAGACCGCCTTCACCACAAAGGCCCGCCACTGCTCCGGCTCCAGCCGTTCGGCGCGCGGGTCCTTCTGCAGGCGCTGCTTCGCCAGCCCCTCAACCGGGGCCGCTGCCTCCGCACGCAGGCGGGCCAGGGCCGCCGCGAGTGTGTCCAGGCGCGCGCGACATTTCCGCCGCTGCCTTTCGAGGGACGGGGCGCCGGCCAGCGCCTGGCGCTCGCACGGGGGCGCGCAGCGCACGAAGTGCCCCCGGGAGCGCCTCGTCATGCCCAGGTGCGCGAGCCGTTCCAGCCGCTGCACCAGCGTCTCGTGCAGCACGCGTTCTTGCTGCAGCAAACATGCGACTGTCAGCAGTGTCACGGGGGGGTTGACGGCCGCACGGGCGCCAAACTCCAGCACCTGGCGGACGCGGACTAGTACGCAGGCCTGTGGCGCGCGTTCTTGGCCGTGCCCCCTGCGCTTGCCGCGCTGCGACTGCACCGTGCGCCAGGCGCCGAACGCGACCGCGGTGGCCGCGCGCCAGGCCGTGAGGTTTGGCTGCGCCGCCCAGGCGCCGGCGACCTCGGCGGCTGACAGCTCGGCGCCGGTGCGGGGCCCTAGCACGAGGGCCGCGGCCCCGGGCTCCATGTTGGCCAGAGCGTCGGCGCCGCAGCGCTCCGTGGCCGCCCAGAACTCCGCCGAACGTGCCGCCGCGAGCGCCTCGCGCGCGCTGTGGTCCGGGAACGGGAGCGCGACCGAAATCGATTGCCGCGCAACAGTTAGCTCCGCCTCCGTGAGTTCGCCCGCCGCCGCCGCCGCGGTTGGCACCCTGGCCGACACCAGCGCTCCCGTCTCCCACAGGTACGCGCCACAGAACTTGCACGCCAGGACGAGCGCCTGGTACGTTTGTTTCTTGAGCTGTGGCAGCAGGAACGGCTCCGGGAACTCCAAATGGCCCTGGTGGCCCGGGCAAGAAATGACATCCCCGCCGCACAGTTCGCAGCGCCCGCTCTGCGGGTCTACGCGCAGGCTGCGATCGTCAAAGGTGAAATCGTGCGGGTTCTCGTCCGTGCCGCGGCCGCTCAGGCAGCCCACCGACACGTCGCGCACCGTGCTGTCCGACGGGATGCACGCGGCTACCGAAGACGGGGGCCGCCGGTGGCGAGCGTACGTCACGGGCCTAGCGAAGGTGGCGGGGGCCCATTGGCCGTGCATTTCGCCGGCAGCAGAATTCTGCTGGTCGCGTCCATTCTGCCATTTGCCCCCCTCCCCCCTCCCTTTGTTTTGGCTGCTGCAATTCTTTCTTTTTGCGCCCCCCGCGTTCGTTTCGGGGGGAAAACGAGAAGTCTCGACGACGGGCGGGAGGGGGGGGGGGGCACAGACGAGCAAGAGAGAGAGCGCTTGAAATCAGCGCCTTATTTCGCACCGCCCCCCACTCTGTGTGTGTGTTCTTTCCCGCGGGGGGGGGGTTTGTACCCATATTTGCGCGGCCCCCCCCCCCCGGCGTTCTGGGCTGGGGGGGGGGCCTGTTGATAGGCAAACGCCGGGGGGGTGGGCGGGGACTTTTTGTTTCTTTCTGCAAAATTTGTGTCGGCTGTTCTCTGGCGCGGGGCCGGGGGGGGGGTGGGTGTTTTCTTTTTTTGTTTTCGCTGCCAGAATGTTGTCACACACGGTACAACTGCTCCTGCCCTGGCTGTCGGCCAGAGACGTGGCGGCCCTCGGCGCCAGCGCCAAGGGACTCAACACCAAGCCCTGTGCGAGAGGCTGCGGCTAGAGAAGCGCTGGCACTGTTTCTTGGCCGAGCTGCTGCAGCAGCCCGACCACTACGGCAGGCTGGGGGTCCTGGCCAAGGTGCTGGCGCCGACAAACGACCTGCGCCACAAAAGTGCGTTCTGGCACAGCCCCGCGGTCTTCCGGTGCGCGCCGCTCGCGGCGCTGAGCCCACGGGTCGCGTGCCGGCGCGTGTACAGCGCTGTCAACCTGGTAGCGTGTTGCCTGGCACTGCGGCACCTGCAGGACCAGACGCTGCTCACCGTGCTGGACCACCGCGGCCTGCACGAGGAGAGACACGCGATCTCGGAGGCGCCGTTCGGCAGGCTAGTGCGCCGTGAAACGACCGGGCGTTTGTCGTCGCGCGCCTTCACGATCCGGGACCTGCCGGCCTCGGACGAGAGGGCCGTGTCAATGCTGGATCTGCAGGTGTGCGTGCTGCGGCTCGAAAACCCCGCCCTTGCCCACGCCGCCGGTACGCTCACCCTGCAGCCCGCGCGCACAGCGACCGTGCTGCGCGAGCTCACGGTGGCTGCGGAGGAGACGCAGCGGTTGCTGCACGTCGTCGTGAGAAACGCCAGGACCCTGCGCAAGCTGGCCTGGCACGCCGGCGGAAGCTCAGTGTCGGTCTTTGGCACGCCGCTGGCCCGGGTCGAGCTCTCGGCGCAGGTGCGCTCGCTGAAAGTGGTCGGCTGCCACTGGAGCCCGGGCACCACGCTGTGCGTCTGGTCGCACAACAAGACCGATGGCCTGCAACTGGCGCTGGAGCGGGCCCCGTACGTCAGCGGGCTGCGGGTGCGGTCCTCGTCGGGCTGGCTGGCGTCGCTCAAGCTAGTGGACCTGCCCTGCCTGACGGCCGTCGAGGGCTGGCCGCTGTCCACCGCGGGCGTCGCGGTCGGCTCGCTGTGCGCGCTGTACTGCCAGGCGCTGCGCAGCTTCCAGCACTTGCTCGTGCTCGAGCAGCTGCTGTTGGGCTACTGCTCGGTTCTGGCCAGCACGGCCCACCGACTGCTGTCGTTGGGGTCGCGGCTGGCGTCGCTCACTCTGGTGTGTTGCCCGCAAATCGTCTGGTTGCGCGAGACCTGGTCGCCCCTGCATTTGTCGCTGCAGTACACTCTTGGCTCCCCGCCGTTGACGCTGGACAAATGTCAGGTCTCGCACCTGGTCATGCACCTACCACCCGGCTGGGAGCGCGAGATTATCCGCGGCCGCGTTACGGTGGGCACGCTGGAGCTGCGAACCTCGTCGTCAGAATTCAGCCTCCGCCACACCGACGTCACCGACGAACTGTTCGTCAACCTCGACGCGGCGGCGCCCGCTGTGTTGCGGCTGCGGCGGCTGGGGCTGCGCAGGCTGCCGCCCGCCACAACCGTCAGGACCGCCCGCCGAAAAACAGTGGACACGGATGGGTGCACGGGCTCGCCCTCGCTGGTGCGGATCTGCGCGGGCGCGCGGTGCCACAGCGTCTGGGTGCCCGCCTAAACATTTTAAAGCAAAAGTGAAGGGGGAGAGTGCATCAGCACCTAGTTATTAAAAAGCAGATATAGTTCTCTTTTTTTCCTTTCAGAATCCGGCGAAGGGTAAGCGACAAATTCCAAGTTTCTTTTTGTCATTTGATGATTTCTTTAGTAAAAAAAAGGGACATTTTTGGGTTGTACAAACATTTCTCTCTTTGGGGGGCGGGTGGGGCAAGGGGGGGCGGGCCCCCCTCTTACACCGCACCTGTTGCAAAACTTAGAGCGCGGCGCCTCCCGTGAAACCAGCGTGGGCCGCCGGGTTTGGATAGTCGCGGTGATCTCGGAAAAACCCTAATTTCAACTGAAGGTGGCGGTAACGGGTAAAGAGCCTTTGTATCTGTACGGGACTTACGTCGGTAAAATACAGCGACAGCTTTTCCAGTTCTAGCGGCAGGGTTAGGAGCTGTTCAATCAGGTGATCCAGGACAAGTCCGTTGGTATCAAATATTCCAACCCAAACTGAACGCAGCGTTGGAAGTGAAGGCAATTGTAGCTTATCCGTATTGAACCTGGCCAGGTCGTTAAGGACATGAAGTCCTAACTCTGAAATACCTCGGGGCCAGTATTCAAGTTGTAGGGCGCTTTCAGTAATCAGAATTGTGTCAACGCACAGGCTGCCCAGGATTTGTAACTTATTTAACTTCTCTTGACTCCGTGCCACGAACACTTGATCAATTATTTCCCCAGCTAACCTGAGGTCTAGCTCCTTGAAACGCATACCTCTGACGAGTGCAAGGTACTTGAACCCGGACAGGTGCAGAAAGCCGAACCTAACTTGTGCTTTGCTCCAGACCTGACCCCAACGCAGCAGGATATCTTTCGCTGGCTGGTCCGGGCTTTGCCATTCCTTAAATCCTTGAGGAAAATCTAGCTTGTGCCAGATCAGGCTATTCTGGGTGAAATGCGCGTAGATGCTTTGGGAGACACTGGCAAACACGAGGATGTCTTTTAGCTCTATCAAGGCCAGGATTTCTGGCCAAAGGTCCAATGGTAATCCAAAAGGCGTTGTTGTCGTGTCGTTTATTTTCTGTTTCTTGTCCCTGTGCGTAGCGCTCATTCTGCGGAATTCTTCGTATATTCAGTTGCTGCCACAAAAAAAGAAATCGCTCAGTGCTTGTCAAGCCAGATGCGTTCTCCCAGCCCTCCCCCCTTTTTTTAAAAGTGAATAACTGGTTTTTTTACAGTCCAGTCCGCCAATTCTAGTTGTAAAAATTGTGCAGAATAAAAAAAAGGTTGAAAATGATTTTTCCTCCCTCGCCCTGAATCAGCGAGGATGTGACATTTTTTGCGCGGCCCCCTTTTTTCTCTCTTTGGGGGAGGGGGGGCCGCGGGCTGTGTTTTTTTGTTGTTAATCGGCGAGGGTGTGTGACATTTCTCGTGCGGCCCCCTCTCTCTCCCCCTCCCCCCCCAACGAGAGGAAAGGGGGGGGGGGCCGCACGAGAAATGTCACACCGGTGTGGGTGTGGGAGGGCCGCCAGCAGGTTCGCGGGGCATTTTCTCTGCCTCCACAGGTGCTGCCTTCCCCCCCCCCCCCCCCTCACCCCCAAGCGAAGCCATCGAATGTCAGAACAAGCAGACCTGATCCCTGCCACCTGGGTGAGCGCGAGATTCGTGGCTGCGTTACGGTGGGCAGGCTGGAGCTGCGAACATCCTCGTCGGAAGTTGGTCTGCGTCACACCGACGTCACCCACGAACTGTTCGTCGACCTCCTGGCGACGGCGCCCGCTGTGTTGCGGCTGCGGCGGCTGCCCCCCCCCCTCCTCCCCAGCCTTTCCCCTCCTTAAACGAGGGGGGGGGCCGGTTTTTTTTAAATCGGCGGGAGGCAGGGGGGGGGGGGTGACGTTTGCGGCCCCCCCCCCCCCCCCCTCCTTAAATGCCGGGGGAGGGGCGAGCGAACATTGGTGGGAGGGGATTTTTTTTTTTTGTTTTTGGCCAACACTTATTGAAGGAATTTTTTGGAGTCACCGGATCTGTGAGGTGTCCGGTGCGGCTTGAGACCCCCCAATGCCCCCAAAAAACCCAAAATCCTGACGCCTGACTTTTGTGGTGCCAGGTGCGGATTTTTTTTCCCGATGCCCCCCAAAAACCCAGAATCCTGGCGCCTGACTTTTCCTGTGCCAGGTGCGGATTTTTTTTCCCGATGCCCCCCAAAAACCCAGAATCCTGACGCCTGACTTTTGTGGTGGCAGGCGCATGTGGGCCTTTTGTCAAATTCTCTGAGCTGAATTGGAAGCTGAATTCTAGAATCCTGCCACCCTACATTTCCGGTAAAAACGACACCGTGCCGCAATTTGCGGCCAATGAAGAAAACAGAAAGAAATCTCGTCGGAGTTTGCGAACTTTTGGCAGGGAAAAGGAGCCGGCCCGCCCTTTCCCTCCCCCCCCCCTCTCGGGGGGGGGGGGCCTGAGAATGTGGCGAAAGCAAAAAAGTTTGAGCTCTCTTTTGGCTTGTGCGCTGCACACTCTTCCTCTAACCCCGGCGGGGGAAGGCATGTCGGACCACCTGGATGGCAGGTTCTCCGTGAGCATCTTTGGTAGCATCACGGCAGACCCCTTGCTAGGCTTGATCAACGTGTCCCGCGCGCTGAACTACGTCCAGGACTGCGGGCTCAAAAGAGCACGCCAGAAGATCCAGAGCGCCAAGCGCAGGTTCAGTGACGTGGTCTTCACTCGGGTCAAATTTAAGGGCA
Organism: Paulinella micropora; assembly: GCA_019918135.1. Classification (NCBI taxonomy): domain Eukaryota; phylum Cercozoa; class Imbricatea; order Euglyphida; family Paulinellidae; genus Paulinella; species Paulinella micropora. The sequence continues at coordinate 49,445 of WBZZ01000176.1, forward strand.
CTCCGCTCGCCAGCCTCGCCTGCAGCCAGGATTCCTTAGCGAGATTGTTTGATCGATTCGAGCTGACAGGACCAGCAGCCGAGGAATTGCTCAAGGAGTTTAAGCGCGTTTGCAGCGACCCGTCTTTATAGCTCCCTGCGGTTTATCACATGATCCCGGGCTCCAATGTCCCGGAAGGAGGCAAGGGCTCTGCTCAGCCGCCCGAGACCAGCGACGAAACAACCGAGGAGGAGGAGGACGAGGACAGCGACAAAGAAGAAGCAGAAGCAGCAAGAGCGGTTGCGCCAGTGTCGTCGGCCCCGGGCGCGGCCCCCGAGACCCGCCGACGTCCCAGAAAGAGGCAAAGGAGAGAGCCCGCGGGAACCAGCGGGCCCCGCCTGCCGGCAGAGGAGGTGAGATTGCCAAGAGCGTCCGGGAACGGAAGCAGCGCCTGTCCCAAAATTAAAATGGCAGAGTCCATCCACCAACTGGCCAGGCTCGAGAAACAACTAGACACCGCGCTGGAAACCTTGCGCTCCTTTGGCCCCACCTCGCAGTTCCGCGCGGAGGCAGTGGAGCTGTTTTTAGACAAGGTCTTCTTGAAGTTGGGGGACCTCCGCGCCGGCATTGCCCCGCGCCGGTGCCGGCATTGCCCCCCCTTCCATTTCCGCCAGCGGGCCTGGCTTGAATTGTGCGCGCGCCCCTTCCTCCTCCCCGCGTGAAGACTTTCTGTCGAGCTTTTCATAAAAAGTTTTCTTGTACTACCTTTTTCCGAGCTTACTCGAGAGCTACGGCAGACTGTCCCATTCCCCGGCCCGGGCAAAAGAAAAAAAGCCTGGATTTGGAAGAAAAAAAACACCACCAATGCAAACTTTTCTTTTTGATTTAAAGAGGTGCTAGAGAAAATCGATCACGTAACAGCTAGCCAACAGCTTGCGCACCATCACGGCGCCCGCCGGGTCCGACATGGCCAGAAAGTCGTGGTCGAACTCCTCGAGCGTGGGCTCCCTGTCGACGTTAGCTAGAAGGTGCGCGTACTCGGGCTGGCCGCAAATGTAGACATTGAAGTAAACCCACCAGAGCGAAGTCTCGCAACTCTCGTTGCGCAGCAGCTCGTACGCAGCGGCCCACCCCGCTAGCGCGGGCCCGGGTGCGACGCCGGTCGCCTTGAAACGCCGGTAGAACCGTTCGGCGAGGCCGTCGTCGAAGCGGCCCCGCGATTGCGGGTAGCGGTCATGAAAGTTCAAGATGTTGAGCGCGGCCGCGATCGGGGGCGCGTGCGCGTCGCAGCCCAGGCCGAACAGGTAGTAGTGCAGGCTGAACGCGGGCACTGGCGCGCCCCCGCCCTGGCACTCACGGTAGATGGTCTCTAGCGCGCACCTCACCGCACCTACCGGCAGCGACGGGAGCGATCAGCGCGCCGCCGCAGTTCGGCACCACCAGCCTGGCCACGGGCCGGCAGCGCACGACACAGTCCCGCAGCACTTGGCGCATGAACCGGAACTCAGCGGATGACGCACGGGTAGCGCTCGCAAACACCAGCAGCTCTGTGTCCGGGTAGTGCGACACAGCCTCGGACTCTGCAAAGAGCGTGTGGCTGACAAAGGCCGTATTGTCCAGAGCCTCGGACGCACTAAGGTCCCGGGGCAGCAGCGCTCTCAAGTTCGTGCTGAGCTCGACCAGCAGGTCGGCGCGGCTGTGCGGCCTCACGCGCACGAGGCCCGACTGCAGACGTTCGAGCAGAAAGTCGAGCGCCCGTTCGGCCGCCTTGGCGTCTAAGCCCAGCCGTACAGCTGACGATGCCATGAGCGCGGCCTGGTACTGAGAGACAGCGTCTCCCGCCGCGAGCACGACGCGACACCCCTGTAGGTGAGCAGTGAGGGTTAGGCACAGAGCGACGTCGCAAGAATGTGCCGCGACGACCACCACAGTAGAGGCGGGACATTCGCGAGACGGCAGGTGGCCCATCAAAAAAAAAGCTAACACCAGAATTTTTAGAAGGGTTTGGGTAACACAAAAAAATATATATATATATAAAAAAAAGAAGAAGACCGCAAGGAAGGGGAAAAGAGAGAAAACCAAAAAAAATGGGAGCGCGGCCAGATCTGTAAAAAACAACAAAAAAAAAGGCTGGCGCGGAAGGGTGTCGGGGCGGGGAGGGGGGGGGCCAGGAGGCTTTCAGAGCTACGCACACAGAAATGAAATTCAGTCTCGTTTTGAAATGTTTAGTGTGTAAAAAAAAACCAAAAAAAGGTAAGAGAAACCCCCCCCCCCAAGTACATGTCTTCTTTGCCTTGCCCGCGTTGCTTCCGGGGCCGGCCCCGCCGCCCCGTGGCCGAGCTGCTTGTGCGAGGCGAAGAAAAGCACAGCGCTTTTGTCGCACAGGTAGCCCTCCGGGAGATCGTGTTCTGGGCAGTGTTTTTGGAGTCGATCCGCTCCTGCTCAGAGCTGCAGACGATTTATCGGGCTAGCAACGAACGGGCGGCGTGGAACAGCGCCAGGCCGGAAGACACACCGCTGGCCTGGCTCCGCTTTGGGGCCTGGCAACGCGCGCAAGAGACATTTAAGCACAGGGTGCCTCCTAAGATCTGCAATTATTCACAGCTCGAGTGGCTCGAGCCCAGCGCGAAGCTCGAGCCCAGCGCGGAGCTCGAGCCCAGCGCGGAGCTCGAGCCCAGCGCGGAGCCAGTCTCCCCGGAAGTCTGGGACTTTCTCTACAGCCAACACGTGCAAGCAGGATACGAGCGCGCTGGCTGGATGAAGGAGCAAGAAAGAACAGCGGCCATCACGCACCCACGGCCCACTGCCAACGTAAAAAAGCTGCTAAAGGAAATGTACAACGTGCTAGCTGAGATAGCAGAGCATCCGGAACGCTGGCTCCGCTTGGAAAAGTTTTGCCCGGCGGCCGAGACAACGGCTCCTACAGCTGCATTGTGAGGACGGCAGATTTCTCCTGAAGAAGAGCGAATGTGGTACGTGGAGAATTTGGGCACGTCCACGTCAGCGAGGCGTCCACTCGGCACCACGACTGGAAACTGGGGACCGTGTTCCACTGGCCCGTGAATGCGCAAGAGCGCAGAGGGCAGCTGGCGGGCGCCCGGGAGCTCTGGGTCGGTGGCATCCGGCGGCATGTCTTGCCCATGGCGCTAGGACATGCCGCCGAGGGGGGCCGAGTGGTCTCTACGCTCTTTGCGGACCTCTGGGCGGCGTACGCTCCCGCCCGCCTCCACCAAATAGTCATTTCTCTGCCCCCTTTCCCGAGAGCCAGGAAAGTGCTGGACGAGACATTTTCCTTGTTCGACCAGCAAACGATCTACACGCCCCTCGGCTACTTCGCGGCGGAAGAGCAAGTGCGGGCCAGGCTGCAGCCCCGCTTGCGCCGGCTGGGAGTCTCAGTGCCAAAGATAGTAAAACAATAGACCTCCGAGAGACTTTGGTGCCATTACTTAGGCACTGCGTGCAGGCTCGGTGATTTGACCGTCGGCGAAAATAGTGCCGGAGCTGCTGCTGCGCTTGCTCGAAGGGGGGAGGGGCGCGCGGTTTCGGGGCTCAGTACAAGAGGGGGAGGGGTAGAGCAGCTCCCATCTTCTTTATTTTTTGTCTTTTCTCGTGTCTCCCAAAGAAAACTCCCTCCTCTCTTTCTTTTCGCTTTACAGTCTAGTGCGGACCGGCACGGCAGCGAATTTGAAAGCGACTAGGCTCAGTCACCTAGAAATTAAGCGGATCGATCTCCTGCTGAGGCAAGACATCAAGCAAGAGCCGACCAAACCGCTGTTCCGGCAGTGCAACGTCGCCAACAACATTTTGAACAACAGCTTGCGGTATTTTATTTTGAAGCTAAAGGGGTGCAACGAATCGCCGCGGCAGCGCAATGTCACTGACTGTCCTGCGTCCTATGCCGGCTACATCAAAACCACTGTCGCCTTACTTCAGAATAAGCACCAGCTGTCGGTGAGGGCAAGCAGACTAGGTAGCGCCTGTGCGGCAACAGAAAGCTAAAATAAAAACACCACCCGCAGTTTTTTTAGCAAAAAGGACGTGCCGGCAATCAGCTTTGCTAATTTTTAGCTCAAAGCTAGAATCTCGCTACCTCATAATCCCCGTACAAACAGTGCCATGGCCGCAAAACACGGATCTTCTCTCCACAGTTTTTAGTAAAACAAACGTTTCGCAAATTAGCTTTCGTTATATTTTTTCTTTTTTTTTAAGCAAAGGGGGACGTGAACGCCGGTAGGGCCGCTGCTTCCGTCCCCCAACGCGCCGCGGATCGCTGGCAACAGCCGGCACTCGTGCTTGTGAATCGGCCAGTCGCTTCGCTGGTGCTCAACTCCACAATAGACCTTCACGAGGCAGCGCGCGCATTTGTGCCCCACGCCAGCACAACCCACGTGTCCACACACCGCAAGACACGCTCCGCTCTCCAGCCCCTGAGCATGCAGGCGGTACTCCGCAAATTTGGGTTTCTTAATCTGCACGCTGCAGCAGCCACTCTCCGAGTCCCAGCGGCTCTGCTTGCCCGAATGGGTATGTCCATCGGCGGCAGAAACTGTATCGTCTGCGTAAACAGCACCGCGTTGTCGCCCGCGGCGTTCACGTCCCCCGCGCCCGGCGGGCCTTGGACACCGAGCAACAACACAACCGCACTCACTGGTTTGTAGGACTGCACCGCGTGCAGCACCTGTGGGTACTCCATTAGCTCCAGCATCGTCTCGTCTACAAATGACAGCAGGTTGTCGGCCGGGCACGTCGAGACTGGCCCCGCCCCGCGGAGCGCACACCGCCGTTGCACAAACCACGCGCCACGCATCCCATTGTCCAACCAGGCCCGACGAGACAGCTGGAAAAGAAACGCCACGAGCGAACGGTGCCCTAGCAGGTGCCGGGCCCAGCAGCACAGCTGGTGACGAGCCAACGGTGCCCAACTAGCTTCGCCCGGCCGCGCGGGGGCTAGACTATGCGGTTTGTGCACGCAGACTGCGCACCCGGGCTCCGTCACTACGGCGGCCACCCCGGGCTGTGCCAGCGTGAGCCTGCACACCCCCGGCGCAACAGTCGCCACGGTCTTTTCCGCTACCCCTTGGCACACCAGCGCTTGGCCGACGTGGGGCACCCGCTCTAGCGCATCCGACGCCAGCAGCGCAATGCAAAACTGGCTCTGGCTGGGGTCGACTAGCGCAGCCCGCCGTGGCACGTCGTCGTCTCCGCTCGCGCGAAACACCTCGGTCAGCTTCGTTAGTCCCATGAATAGCAGCTGCTGCGACTGTTGCCCCTGCACGTGTCGCATGTACAGCCACGCTCCGCGCTCGCGCGACTGTTGCCAGCGCCGGCGCGACTCACGTGCCAGCACGTCCACAAACTCGGGGTGTGAGTTCAGCTGTTGTATCATACCGTCCAGCAATTCATTTTGTTGCTGCTTTAAGCCCGCCTGCGACACTGGCTTGCTCATCTCGCTGTGCTTTGTAACAACAAAAAGTCCGGCTAATAGGCAGGCCCTCTGGCTTTTTTTTCTGAGAGCCAGCTTTTTTTTGCGAGAGGGCAGCAAGGCCCTCTGCACACCCCCGCCCTGACGCTGACTATGTGTGTTGGGAGGGGGGGGGGGAACGCCCCCCCCCTCCCGACCTACTACTCCATGTTTTTTTTCCCGATTTTCCCCCCACCCATCGGCGGTAGCGCCCCCCGGACAAAGGTTGAGAAAATAGGGGGAAAAGGCGCGCCTGCCCCTCCCCATTCATTTCTCTCTCTCACTTACTTCTGTCTCTCTCTCCCACTTTTCCTCCCCCCCTTCATTTCTCTCTCTCTCTTCATACCATTTCATTTTTGGTAAAAAAAGACAACAAAAAAGAAGACGTTGCAGCCACCCATCCCCTCTGTTAAAAGTGAACACGGCCAAAAAAGAGCAAAAAGCGCTAGACATGTCCCAGCTCACAGAAAGTCCTAAACAGACCGGAAAGAGAGCTTTGTCACCCGTCGCCGAAAGCGAGAGCGAATGTCTTTCACCGCGCAAGCGCTTGTGCAGCCAAGAGAGGGAGCCCGACGACGACGACGAAGAAGCCGGGCTCGGCGAATACAGTTCGGGAGGTCCGTTCTGTCAGCCCCGCAACCACGACGCGAACTGGAACAGCAGAGCCGTCCTTGACGAATTTCTCTTAAGGCGGTGCGGCCTTCGTGGTGCCCTTTTGTATGCAGTCGAGAGCGGCGCGGAACCGTTTGAGCTGAAATACACGGGGCAGGAGCCTTCTCGTCCTTGCCTGGCCCGCCCAGGCGTCTTCCACCACACAGGCGATATTAGGGCCAAGGTCAGAGTTGATCTTGGCAGCCGCGTCCTAAGTGTCTTTTGCGGCGACACCGATTGCACAGCCCACAAGCACCCGCAGCCTTTCGCTCTGGACGAGCTAGCCAGCACCAACGCCCACGTGCACCAGCAATGGCAGGCCGACTACGCCGGCACCAAGGACGACAAAGGAGAGAAAGAAGAAGAAGAAAAATCACCGTCCTCGCCAGCTCAAGCGGCAGCGACCATCGGCAAACACCCCGCGTCGTCGGCAGGCGGGGGCGCGGGAGCCCGAGAAGGTCTGAGCGCTGGACAGGCTGCTCTAATGCCCGGCAGGGCTTGGTTTTCTAGAGATTTGGCGCGCACTTTTTTGTGCAAACAACGCCACCACGATTCGAACGTTATTTTCAAGGTCCTCTTCAACAGGGAAAGACCAAACGGCTTCGACATTGAATACCGCAGGAACAGTGCTGGGTCGCGACGTCATCCCTGCCCTGCTTACGACGGTTTGGTTCATGATGGCAGTAAAGCGTACATTGAGCCTTCCCCCAAATTCATGCACGTGTCCGTCCTATGTAAGGAAGAAACATGCAAGAGAAAGGAACCAGTTCTTTTCAAGGTACAAGATCACGAGGAGAAGCTGCGCGGCAGCCGGAAGCCGGGCCTGGGAAGAGGTAGCAGCAAGAAAACCCACCAAGAGGCCGACGAGGCGGAAGAGCTCAGGCAGGAAGCGGAGGACGACGAGGGAAGCGACGACGAGGAGAGAAGGGCGGCAGCGGAGGCAGCGGAGGCAGCGGAGGCAGCGGAGGCGGAGAAGGCCGACAAGGAATACCTAGCACGTCTGGAGCGCCTCTTAGCCCAACTGGCCCCCCTTCCACTGCCTGCTGAGCTGGACTACGTCGGGCAGGATCTGCCCTCTGGGACACTAGAAAAGGCCTGCACAAAGAAAGGACGTGTGTTGGAGGAGGCAGTAAATCTCTTCATGAAATATTGGGCAGGAGAAGCCGCCGCCAAGCGCAGGTTCAAGCCATTCCAGACAATGGGCTCGGATGGGGCTTCGGGCGAAGGTTTACAAGAAACAGAATTTTGGCAAGATCATTGGGAAGACATTTTCCAAGCACGATACAAGTACGCCCGGAAGGAGTTTGTGGAACGGCTGACATTGTTCATGAACGATTACCTCTGCCACATTAAGGGGCCAAGCAAGGAGGCTATCGCGGTCTTCTGGGGACAAGGAACAGAGAAAACGTGGGTACTCAAACCAATCAACGACTTTAAGTACCAAGGGGATGATCTTGAAATCGAGCTTCCTCCGTCTGTAATCAAGGTCAGCAGCGAGGGGGACAAGAAAGACAAGGGGGGCAAGAAAGACAAGGGGGGCAAGAAAGACAAGGGGCGCAAGGACCCCCGTGGTGTTGTCAAGCTTGGCAGGGGCGTGACGACCACCCTCCGTAAGGCCTGGCTTAAAAGCGACAGACGAAGAGCCAAAGGTATAGATTTTTTTACGAACCCCAAGGAAGAAGCTCTGCACAACACTCGCTACAGTGACTGCGAGACCGACACACTCAACTGGTTCACTGGCTTCCGGGTTTCGACACAGCAAGTTAGGGACTACATAAAAACCAACGGGCTCGACGACGCTGCCATGCACCAGCTTGCGGCCCCTTTTCGCGAGTACGTGCATGACATCTTGGCTGGGGGAGTGACGCAGATGTCCCGCTACCTGTTTAAGTGGCTGTACACTCTGCTACGCGAAGGAAAGAAGCCTGAGCAGGCTTTTGTCTTTATCTCCGAGCCAGGCGCAGGAAAATCGACTCTTGTGGAGCTGCTCACACGCGTCATTGGAGAACAATATGTCTTCGTGTCGTCAAAGCCAGAGGAAATAATGGGCAAGCACAATTCCCATCTCGGCTTTAGGGTTCTTGTGGTAAGCGAGGAGGCAGTGCATAGTACGAACAAAGTGGGGTCCAACGCCATGAAAGAAAAGATCACTTCGAAAAAGCTTAACATTAACCCCAAGTTCATGCCCCTCTTTGTAGTAAGGGACCCCAGCGGGCATTTCTTCAATAGCAATCACTATGGCACGGTCCTCGTGGAACCGGGAGACCGCCGCTACATATATCCCGGCACGTCTAATAAGTTTGCAGGCCGCATACGCACAGCGTCGGCTCAGGAATACTTTGCACGCTTGCGTGCGCTGCCAGACGAGGTCCTAGCTTGGCAACTGTTTCTGTCGCAAGACCCGGAAGTGGACGGGATCGACCTACGTCAGGACGCACTCTACAATACAGAGGTTTTTTGGCAAAGTGCGTTTCACAGTGCCCCCTTGCACGTCCAGTTCCTGTACGACACCATCAAGAATAACGACTTCCTCGATGAAGTGAGGAGTCCTCTGCATTGGGAGCCCAAAGATTGGCACAAGAACTACAACATCTGGTGCAAAGACAACCGCAACGGGTTTTTTATGGCAACGAGCACAGTCGTCCTTGAGCGCGACCTTAAAAACTATTTGCGATGGGATTCGCAGGCCAGACGTCTGCTGGCTGGGGTCTCTCAAGAGGAACAGCTGCGGCACGTCAAGGCCAAAATCACCGGCGTGACCGAGGGGCAGTGATTAGAATTATCAGAAAGCACGTCTGGCAGAAATCATGCTTAATTTTTTATTAAACCAATACTCGGAAGGAAAGTATTCACCAAAAGTTAGGGCTTGTTAGGCTTGAGGTTAAATCACTATTGCTCTAGAAAAGCTAAGGATCTTTTCTTGCCTGAATTTGAGCAGTCCGTGCTGCCATGCACACACTCCACCTTTTCCTCTTCCGGCACGCACTCTCCTCTTTCTCCCTCTCCTTGCCAGTTTTCTCGCTCAGGACACAAGACAAACTAAAAATTGTTTCCTTTTGATAGGCCTGGCTCGGCCCGTTGCCTTTCTGTCCCAGGTCTGCCACCCGCCACCCCCCGACCCCAACCGAAAGTCCCCTCTTTCCTATATAGCCCCCCACCTGCGCAGGGCGGGCGGTCGGGCAGGCGGGGTGCCACCTGTGACCTGTAACATATATCTCCATACTATTTTAATACATCTTTAAAAAGATGTATTAAAAATGTATTAAGGTTATACGGAGATATATGTTACAGGTCACAGGTGGCACCCCGCCTGCCCGACCGCCCGCCCTGCGCAGGTGGGGGGCTATATAGGAAAGAGGGGACTTTCGGTTGGGGTCGGGGGGTGGCGGGTGGCAGACCTGGGACAAAAAGGCAACGGCCCGAGTCAGGCCTATCGAACAGAAAATAGATTTTCTGAGGAGATTACGTAGTACTACGTGTTCCCGCCCGCATGGAGGCCCGTCTCGGGCGTTGGGGGGGGGGGGGGTGTGGTGGTGTGTGCGCGTCAAGAAAATGAAGGGGGGCGGCCTTCGTGTATGAACTTCTGTCAGAAAGGGAGTGTCTGGGAAACCAACATCACAACAAAAAAAACTCTTACAGACAGGGCAAGATTTTTTTTGCATATGAGCGTAGTACTACCAAGCTGCACGACGGCTGTGCCAAGTTCTCTCACCCCCCCTCCTGTGTTTGCACGTAGGCTTTGCCTCGTGCTGTCGTCGAGCTGCTAACACGCGTCATAGGAGAGCAACGAATTGATATTTACTTCTAACAAAACTGATCAACTCATGAACTCAATAACCCGTGTCAGCAGCTCCTGTATTCTTGTGCGAAGAGGTATCGCTCGATGCAAGGGAAATGGGTGGTGGTGCTTAGCTTGTCAGTCTCCGTAGCCATTGCCGCCGGTGTCGTCAGCCTGGGTCATTTATAGCGTTTCCCTCCTGTTTGCCCACTTGTCCTACTAACCCCTCCCCGCCTCCCCCCCCCCAGCTTTAGAGCCTCCTCTCTTTTCTTGTTAGTCTCATTTGTGAACGGAAAGTGGGTGAGAGGAAAAGCTAGGGAGGGAGAGGGGGAGGTGTGGGGGAGAAAGTTGGAGAAGAGGGAGCCCCCCCCCCCGCCTGCCCCAGTGCTTTTGCCCGACCCCTCCCTTTGTTCCTTGAGCAAAAAAAAGAAGAAGAGTAACAAGTGCTAGGAGCACACAGAAAGGGGGAGCGGAGGTGGAGTGGCCACAATCGATGGAGACCGTCGGCGAAAAAGTCCCGGCGAGGGGTCGGAAACGAGCGTGGCTGGAAGAGTGTCGCGAGCTGAACAAACAGCTAGTCAGAGCAGGCGTGAAGAAGCGCGCGAAGCTGGCGCAGCTGCCCTTGCCGGAGTTGCAACAAGAACTATTTACGCTGTGCAAGTTGGCGGCGAGGCCCCCGGCAGCCTTGGACCAAGTGTTGTGCCCGGCGGTTCTTGGTCTGGTGTTGTCGTACGTGCTAGGTGAGCAGAGCCCAGCCGCGGCCGACGCGCGCGCTCGGTACTACCGGGAGGCGGCGGGTATATCGCGGGTGTGTCGCGCGTTCCAGAGCGCGGCGGAGGCGCGGGTCACGCGACCTAGCTACCAGGATCAGCTCAGCAGCCTGGTGTTTTACGATTTGCTAGGGGGCAAGGAGTGGTCGGACTGGGAGACTGTGAAGAGAGTCGCGCTATCACTTGTGATGGAGGTCCCCTCGCGCAGGATTCACAAGGGGGTCAGCTACAGGTGCAGAGACTATAAGATGCGCGAGCTCTTTGAAGGCTGCATGCGTATGAATCCTCCCAGGATGGTGACGCAAGTGCTTTCCAGGCGGGTGTGCGAAGTGGTAGCGCCCAAGGTTGAATGGTCGAGGCTAGGACCCCGGATAGTATCGCTGAGAGAAAAAAACGCTTTCGCGGAAAAGATGCACAAAAAAACTCTTTTTAAATTACAATCGTTTTAGGAAAGAAAAAAGGAAATTATCTCTAGCTTGGCAGACTGAGGCTGCTGCTCTCCTGCTACTAGCGCCGGCCTCTGTCACTCTCCCTCTCCCCCCCTTTCCCTGCTCTTTGAGCCCCTCCCCCGGGCTCAGGTGGAGGAAGGAAAAAAAGAGGGGGCGGGAGAGTCGCATCCCGTTCGGCCACGTAGCAGCCCGCCAAGATTTTGAACGAACATGAGGCGCTGTCCTTGTTTGCAGAGCAGTGGAGCTCCCGGCGAAGCCCCCAGCTGGCGCTCGTGGGGGATGGTATGCCTCCTGGCAGCACGGCCCCCCGGGTGATGAACATGCTGTAATACACCCGGAGTACGGTCGGCGTGATTTTGCCTACGCTGCCTAGAGTGTGCACGATGACGTAGGCCTCGACCCAGGCCCGCAGCGAAGGCCAGGCGCTGACGAGGGGCTTCATTAGGGGCCAGGTCTCCGGGAGGGTGGAGCAGGCCGCGAAGATGTTCCTCGCTAGATTGCTGTTGGTGGAAAACGCAAAGCCGGCCTGCCGCCAGAACCGCTCATTGTGGTGCAGCGCCAGGCTTGGCGCTTGGTGGCCGTCGGTGCCCATGCCTATCCAGACACAGCGAACTGCCGTCGGCAGAGCCTTAGCCGTGTTGAATACGGCCAGCCAGCGCGATGGGGACGAACAAGGCTGCAACGTGGCCGGGGGGGCCTGGCGGGAGGGGCCCAGCACGTTTCCACCGACTGCCGCGAGGACAATCAGCGCGGGGCTAAGCGCGTTAAGCACCCTGGCGAGACAATCAGCGCCTGAAGCACCGGCCAGAGGCACAAAGAGCACCCGGGGCGCTAGACGGCCCATGGACTCGGCGGCAGTCGAGAGCGCTAGGGACTCTTGCAGCAGCGTGCCCGCGAGGAAGGCTGGGTCGCGCAGCGCCTCGCTGGCCTTGGTCTCAAGAGGGAGCATGTCTCTAACCAACAGGGCCAGCTCTGCGTGATTGTGCGGCCTGACCTTGTAGCAGCCCCCTCCCCCCACGTCCTCGGTCATAAAGTTTAGGTAGTGCACGGCAAAGGCCCGGCTTGTTGGGCGGCGGCGGAATCCCGTCCCACCAAGTACCGACTCCAGCACGAGCTCCCGCGCCGGGGACATGACCAAGACTATAGGGGGCTCGCCGTGCGTCTTGCTTTTGAAAGCCAGGCACAGCGCGACCACCATGTCAGGGTAACCCTGGGTGGCGATCACAACCCTTTTCTCCATGGGCCGCCGCCCCCCCACCTCTTGCTTTAACGTTTAGCAAAGAAGAGACCAGTGCCTTGAGCACACACATTCGAAGTGAACCGGTCGGCCCGCTCTGTGTGGAGCGGGGGGCGGGAACAAGTTTTGCGCGTAAGCCTCCAGTTCTGTCTGCTAGTTTATTAAAATGCTGTGGTCACCTCGAAAGCACGGGCTTCCCCATTCAACCTTTTTTTTTTAATAAGGGTCTGGTTTGGACTCCTCCTCTTTGTTTTTGGCCTGCTCCTTCGCTTTCACGTTTTTGGGCCTTTTCTGCAGGCTTAGCCTGTAAACCTCCAGACTACCAAAGGGCCCGTACAAAATCACGTCGAAATCGTCACCCTCCCGTGCTAGCATGGAGGGCACACAGCCCTGGGGCGGCCCCGAGACGCCGCACCCCACGAACCACCTGCGGCCCGTCTCGTACGACGGATAGAGCTGCCGGGAGATTGGCGCGTAGTTGGTGGAGCAGAGCTGCACGGCCGGGGAACAGCACATGAGGTTGTACAGCACCATACTCTTAAAATGGTGGGCCGCCTTGGGCAGCAGCAGAATGTACGGGAAGCGCAGCAGTGGGTCTAGCCCCGAGGAGGAGGCACGATAATAGTCGATTTCGTTTTCGGTGGTCATAATGGCGCCCCGCAAGATTGGCGACAGCGCGTGGAGACAATCAAACCCGTTCACGGCGCCGTCGCGTGGCCGGAAGAATTTGTCCCAGTCGAGCTTACCTTCATCTTCGCTGCCCAGCGCTTCTTTCTTGGTGACGGAATTCCACCAAGAGCTGTGCTTGGTGGCGTGGTTGGGCCGCCGGTGGCTGTAGTCTGGCATGGTGAATCGCAAGGAGTCGACAAATTCTTGATATGGCATGGCCAGCACACAGCCGGGTCGCGCCGCGAACAAGAGGTCGAGAAACCATTGGTTTTTAGGTTTGTGCAGGCCCGACTTGTCCGCAGATTCTAGGGCGGGGATTTCTGTTAGAAAGGATTGCATTCGTTCTCCTGCCTTTTTTTTTTGTTCTTTTCTCGACCTGTTTGCACGCCGCGCCCCCCCCCCCCGTTGTCGTCTGTCTTTTTTCTGCCCCCGTGTTTCTTTTTCTCGGGGCCGAAACGCAGGGCACGGCGCGCGGGTAAAAAAAAGGTGGCAAGGCCCAACCTTTTGCTTCCGGCCCCCCCCCCCACCTCTCTTTCGCGCATGTTTCGTCTGGATGTATGTGCACGGGTGGGCCCCCCTCCCCCCCCCTCTTTCGCGCGCCCCTCCCCTCTTTCGCGCGCCCCCCGCCGCTGAAGCTGCAAGAAGGGAAAAAAATAACCCCAAGCCTTGGTTTTGTTCGGCAAGCGACTAAAAAAAATGGCGGCCTTCGACCGAGACGGTATCCTCTACCAGCACCTGGCGCTGAGCCTCGGCTGCCGGGACCTGCTGGCGCTGAGCGACCTGCAGCGCTTGGCATCGCAGGGCCGGGGGTCGCGCGTCGCTGCTGCTGTGCCTGCAACTGATTTTGGACCCCGAGAGCGCGCACAAATCGTTCCCCGCCAAGGCCGTCTCGCAGGCGCAGCCCGACGTTAGTCTGGCCCTGCACTACATCAGCTGCACTCTGCCGGACGCCCGCGCTCGCCTGCTACAGAGCGTCCTGTCGTGTTTTACTAGAGTCGGGCGGTTGTCTGTGAGCGGCCACCCGCGCGCCGTGGCCAAGCTGCTGGCGGCCTGGAGCTCGGCGCACTCCAGCGCAAATATCTGTCTGCACCGCCTGGACCTGACAATTTCGCGGCCCCCCGCGGGGGCGCCGTCGGGCTACTGGAGCGCGCCCGTTCTGCCGGCCTTAGCGGCGCTGGCGCCCCGGCTCCGGCAGCTTAGCTTGACGAACATCGACCTGGGCCTCCGGGGCGTGGGCGGCCTGGGCTGCCGGGACCTGCAGAAGTTGGAGCTGCACGCGTGCGCTAGGGCGCGCCTGTCCGGCCCGGACTTCCAGCGGCTGGCGCCGCACCTGCGGCGCATCAGCGTGACAGACGCGGGCCCGCAACTGCAGGAACCAGCCGACGTGATGTTCTGGCCTGGCCCGGCGCGGTGGCCCCGTTTAAAGACCGTCAGCCTGGACTGCACGGTAGGCCTGCTGCCGCTGCTGCACTGGGCCCGGAGGGCGGCGGGGGTTTGGCTTGGGACCCGGACCTGACCCCCCAGCTCAGCGCGTACAAGCTCCGGGTGTCGGCGTGCCAGTCGATGCTGACGGCCGAGCCCGGCGCCGAGCACTTCCCGGGGCTGGCGCGCGGCTCGCTGCAGCAACTGGCCGCGCGGCTGCTGCCGTGCGGCTTCCGCCCGGCGTGGCTGGACCTGGAACTGCTGAACCTGGGCTCGCGGCACGCAACGCTGGACGCCGACCTGTCGGCGCTGCAAATGTTGCGGCCCTCCGTGCTGGCCGTGGTGGACCGCGGGTCCGGCGCCGCGCCCGCGCTGGCCCGCGCGTTCTTGGCGCAGCCCGGCCACCACAAGCGCGAACTGGCCATTGCGCTGGCCATGCCCAGCAGAATGTGCTGCTAACCGACTGTCCGGTGCTGGACGACAGTTCGCGCCTGCAACGCTGGGCTAGGCGCTGGGAAAAGGTGTTGGCCTACCCGCCCGGGCCGCCGCCCCTTTTTCGTTTCGTGTCCTTCAACTTGTGCAGCTACATCTACCACTTTATCAGGCGGGGCCAGCGCGACCCCGGCCCGTTGCTAGAAGTGCAGAACAGGCTGCTGCGCGCGCTGTGCCGCCTGCCAGTAGCCGTGAACGCTTACGAGTCGTTTCTGTGCGGCCGGGCCGTCCGGTGCCGTACGAGGGCGCCCCGTGCCCGCGTCAGGGGCAGCTACACGCTCCTGCGTGCATGGCCGCGGAATGGCGGCGGGGGGACGGTGTACAGCTGCGTGCGGGGCCAGTTCTGCGAGGACTCGCCCACGTTCTTGGTTTTGGGGGGCCACTGGGCACCACGGCCCGCATTCCGTGGCAGCGGCCGTGGCAGGAGGGCGGGGCCCTGCGCCTGCTGCTGGCGGACTACCTAAAAGGCCAGATTGCACGGTTGTCTCGTTTGTACCAGCGGGGGCAGGACTGTGCTATCTGCGTCCAGAACGTCGCGCGTACGGTGGAACAGCTTTGCCGGCACGCCCCGGCCGCGGACTGCTTCGTGCTCGAGGACCCGATGCCCAGAAGGCTGCTGCAGTTGTTGGCGTCGCGGCTCCTGAACGGCGTGTCGACGGCCGTGCTAACCGTCTTCGACGAACACCGCTGGTGGCGGCTAGTGACCCTGCGCCTGGACAACCTGCTGGCGACCATCGCGGCCGGGGCTAAAAAAAGCTTGGGCAGAAAATGCGGGGGATGGCGCAAAGTGGGGGGGGGGGGCGAACGAGCTAGCGAATGGCGGGGGGTGTGTGGTTTCCTCACTTGCCCTTTCGCCATTCCCCATCCTTCTTGTTTTACAACCTGTTCACTATTAAAACACTTTGCTGCGAGAACTTTGGCACGTACGACCGGATTTTTTTTGGTGGCTGATTTTTGAGTGGTCGGCGGGGGCACCCCCGTAGGCCAGGCCGGCGCGGCCAAGTGCGCCCTTTCCCTGACCCTCACTTCAGCCACCGCGCGTGAGGAAAATGGGGCGGGTGGTGCCGGGGAAAGGTACTCCCTTCCCCCCGGCCCCCCCCCCGGGCCCCTAGTCGCACTTGGCCACGCCCTTCCCCCTCCCATCTCTTTTTTCTTTCTTTCCAGCCGAAACAAAGATTCCCCCGTTTGATATTTAAAAAAGAGATGGACGAACACCCAACACGGATGCAGTGGCGGAAGCGGCCAGCGTCGTGTATGGTTACCTGCACGAGCAAGAACTCTTCGACGAACAGCCCTCGGACCTGGGCATAATTAGGGCAGCGTTCGAGCTGCGCGCTACAGAAACCCAGCGCATACAAACCCAAGAGCGCCGGGCTAACCAGTTGGAAGTGGCTTGGCAGAACTGTGTCCAAAGCCTGGAACCTAGCCGCCTGATCGACTTTCTGGACATTGTCGCCAAAACACAGGACCAGGCACTGCCTACCAAGCTTGACCTCAGGTC
>WBZZ01000177.1:0-15000 GCA_019918135.1 Paulinella micropora
TTGACGATAGGCTACTTTCTCTTGCACTACCTTCACTTTGCCCATATGGGCCTTTTCCTTGACCATGCTTGCTCTCTCTCGCAAACACCTCGTCATCTGTCTTAATGCTTCTGCACTTTAACTTTCTTCATCTGTGTCGGAAGTGTCTGACTCCCCCTACCTAAATTTCCTTTCTCTCTCTTTTCCTTCTTTTTCTGTTCTTCCTTCTCACCAGGCTCTTCTTTCGTCTTCTTCATCTCTGCGCATTCATGCAGGCGGTGCTCACCCCCACACATCCTACGCTCCTTCTCGCATGTTGAGAACACATGCCCTCCATGTTACAATTGAAGCATTTCATGTCTTCTTTCTTCAAAGTCTTCTTTCTCGTTCCTGTTTCTTTCCCTCCCCCTTTCCTGTTAGTGGTGGTATGTTTGTACCTACAGTTAGACCTATCACAACTGCCTGCCCTCTCAAACTGATAGCACACGCCATGCATACCATGCATAGTGACTGGCCCCTCTGTATGAGCAAAACGACACCCATCCCCCACTTGCATCCACTCTGTGTCTCTCTCTCTCTCTCTCTCTCTCTGAAACCAAAAACAGACGCCTCTCTGCCCTTCCTCTCTTTTGTTGGCATCTTTTCCTACGTTTGCTTTTTCTTTCTTCATCTTCTTCTCTCTTTCCTTATTCCTATCTATCTCCAATGCTCTTTCTTCCAACTCCTCCCACCATTCCTCAAAAGACCATGCATGCTACTTCTTATTCATTTTCAGCGTGCTCATCCAGCCCCTCTGAAGCATACTCAGGGTTTTGCAAGGCATTGGTGATTATAGTTTCCATAGTTCTTTTGGGTGTCTTATGCGGCCTACTGCCTTTAGCTCTTCATCTAACGCAACAAAGGCATCAAACTGCGGAGCATAATCACATTCCCCATCAAACATCCATGCTTTCATCGCATTTATCTTATCTTGAACATCCTCCTCACTCACCTTACCAAACCTTTTGGTCAGTCTTGCCCACACAATGTACAAGTTCTGACCAAAGTCTGGTGAGTTGTCTCGCACCAAGTCCGCCACACTCCTCTTGGCTTTACCCACTAACTTACCAAACAAAAATGAAAAAGCTTCCTCTCTCTGCCTTTTCATCTCATGCTCCAAACTATCCTCATATGCTACTATCATTCTTTCTTCCTTCTCTCTTTTCTCGACTTGCTCCTCGCTCTTCGTCTTTGTTGCTGTCATTGCTGGTCACAGTGGAATAACTGGTCGATGGCTGCCTATTCACTCTCCCCCTCTCCTCCACCTGCTCTTCTTCTCCCCTTTTCTCCTCTTACCACTTTCTCCCCCTAAGCAGACTGGCTTTCTGTCTCAGCAAAATAAGAGACAAGGTTTTCTTTGTCTGACTCTGACTCTGAGTCTAACTCAGCTGCCTCCTGAGGACCTCCTCTCTCAACCCTGGCTTTCCTCTCCCTCTTGCTGGTTTCTTTCCTGCTCTCTCTCTCCCCACCTCCACATGTAATTGGGGACTGTTTTCCCCTTGATATGCAAGGCACTTACATTGTCATCATGCACTATTCTGTTACGTGTTCTTCAGGGGTCTTCAGTGCCCCCGTGAGTCCATTGGCCCCCATAACCAAAACTATCTCTCTCTCTGAAAAGCCTTGAAGGGGGTTCTCCCATTATATTGTCCTTTTGCCGTCATTTCCTTTTGTGCAGTCTTTACTGTGCTTCTAAGAGTACTGAAACTCATGAGGGCTTACTGTCCTTTTTCCCTTGGTAGTATTGGTACCAGACCAGATGATGTGCTGTCCTCTTTCCCCTCCCGACGCCGGTCACCTAACGAAACGAAGACAGGTATCGAACGATACGTTTCAAAACCAGAGGGTTGCCAAAGCTTTCCTTTTTATGTGTCAATTTAGTCAGGAATGACACCAACCCCTTTTGTTGATAGTTGCCTCCCAGTCGGCAATGGTCTTCTCCTTTAGCCAGGTTGCAGTGCCAGAGTCTTCTAGGCGCTGGCAAGGCTCATAACCCACTTTACGAAGAGAGGGTCGGACTTCACTTTATTACAGAGATATTGGATAATAAATACGTCACTAAGCGCCACAACCCCAAACCGCCCAAGCTTTGAATTCACCGTTACACCAATAGAGTGATGAATGATTCTAAGGTAAAATAGGTAACTGTCATTGCGGTGGGCCGCTATGACTAAATACATGATTAATAAACTTGATCCTCCAGTATGATTGTCAAGGGGGCCCGGGAGCTTAGGAATGCTATTAAGTGATGATTAACCGGCATTTACATTAATTTGTAAGGCACCTAGCCTCAACCACCAAAGACCTCTGACATCAAAGCTCTGTACCCACCTGGCCATCGTTCCTTCGGCCACTGAGTGCAAAGGGGCGAGCAAGGGCACTTGAGGTCCCGTAACCCCCTGTCCAGTCCAACTCACTACAAATTATTAAAGTAAAATTATTACAGTAAGTAGTAGCAGTCAGTGACACTGCTCACAGCTGAATTACTAGTCTGTGCCACTGGGCAGTGGCACCGATGCAATTTTAGCATGCGTGGACAGTTCTTTATTTTATAATATAAGTGATTGGAGCTGTAGAGTTATGTTTCTTTGTTTTGGTGTGCTTGTGCTTCTAATACCATGGTATTATCGAGGTATCATGATGAGCTCTGTACATATTACATATGAATAAATACCGTCACGGTGCTGCGGGTGCTGCGGGTGCAGCTGGTCTGTCCGTTGATTGGTAATTACCCGGTCACTCACGGTCACCTAACTCGTACCTTTATACACGCCGGTTTGCCGGAAGACTCCGTAAGGAGACGCGATGCTCGATCGACACTTTAATTCGCAAGTAGAATAGCAGAACTGACGGTTCAGAGGCAGTAGCGCAAACTCAATAAAAATGCACAGTCATAACTGTAACTGTCACTCAATGATTATTGTCCAATTCTCAAAGCCCATAATGTTCGTTACGTCCGTTACACTTATTGACTAGAACTACGGTCATTCGACTATACGAATAAAATACTTTCCTATTGATAAAAGTGACTACTAATGGTAAACGTAAATAACCATCTAACGCTCCCCCTTAGTTCTATGTCGATAACTCGATTAACGATTAATACCTATTGCGATTAATACCTATTGCGATTAATACCTATTGCCATGCAAAAAATGGCCTCCTTCTCAAATCCGTTCTGTGAACTTGAAATAAGTAAGAACAAAATTAAAAGGCTGTTAAGTCCCAAAACAAAATATTGCCACTCCATGGCAGGTCCTTATGCCTTTGCTTCCTTACCGTAATGGCATCTCGATGTGAGCATCGATTAAAACAGTGACATTAGGTCCACCTAGTTTGACCATAATTGTACTTAAACCAGTAGAATATTAATAATATCCGGTCACCTAGCAACAGCAGACACTTTCTATGTTCCCAATATTACGAGAACTGAATCCCCTTTAATAATCAAAAATCAAATATAACACTTCATGTCATATCCTTTATTATCTATATCAATAATGTCTAATGCCTATACTGAATAATACCGGACCGAACTGTCTATTAATAATTGGAATTACTTAATACTATACATAGATTATCACTGCTCCCCTTAAGTCCAATATTAATAATTATAACTCATGAAGGTCCTAATAAAATCTCAAGTTCAAATGTCCTATTTCGGTTTCATCCCGAAGAAGCGGGTGTCCACCGTTTGGAGACCCGCGACAAATGTACTATTGCGCATTGCATCCCTCTTCTAGTTAAATGGACCCAGACTCTTCGGTTTGGTGTTAATGTCCGCCGAGTTCTCCGCATCGCGGATGTGAAACACCTTCACGTTTCCCTTCGACACTTCATGATTGATATGTGCCAGCTTGACCTCTAAGTGACGCTGACGTCTCGAGAAGATATTCGTGTTCGCCCCCAAAACAGTAGCCGAGTTGTCGATGTAAATGGTAGGCGGTTCGGCATCCAACCCTTTCAACAACCCCTCGGATTCATGAACAGGAATCTCACGTAGAAAGTTGTGAATTGATTTGCTAACGTTAATAACAGTTGACAGACATCTCGTCTCCGCCTCATTGGTCGAGGTCGACGGTACACGCTGCTTCTCCGAATACGACGCAATGACTCCACCAGCAAGCGTGGCCAGGCCCCCCGACCTCGAACGATAATCCCACTCAGAAGCATAGGAGGCGTCACCAAATGCAATCACTCTTGTTGCCATCCGACACGTAGTGTAGACCCTGCTCTTCCTGACCGAGGATACATCGCAACAGCCACTCCGCCCCGTAGTAATCGAACTGATCACGCTTGGATTGAAACTCCGCCAATCGAGACAAGGGTCCCACGATCTCCCATAGGACTGACCGCACCCAACCCAAAGCACCGCAAACCTTCGGTGGCTCATACACGCTGAGCTCCGACTGACGTGACTCCCCTCGAGTCATTACCCACGGCGTACTAACCGGCGCCCACTCCTTACCATCAGCCCGCGGATATTTCTTACGTAAATTGCGAATATACTCCCGAGACGTAACCAACGTATGAAAGCGCCCGTCGTCGTCCTCCCACTGCGTTACCTCACGCCCCAAAATCCCGCAAGACGCCCCTTCAAACGCCCCCAGAACCAATCCGAGAACTCAGCCGAGGGCGGCGCCAAAACATAATCGTCAACATGCGTCGTCGCCATCGCCGTCAGCTTCGTCTTGTCGTCAACCATGGAGAAGACACACGGATCATAAGGATTGGCCTTCATGCCAATGGACTTGTAAAAATGATCGACGCAATCACACCAGTACAGATTGGCTGAATCCCTTAACCCATTAACCCCCGCCCACGCTTCGTACATATAGCCCGGCGGATTGTACATGCCCGGAAGTCGAATATAGACCGGCGTATCCCGTCGTGCCTTCAAGAATGCCGACACATCATCCCCATTCTCCAACCGCACACGTTGCAAGGTTGAAACAGCAAAGAAGCAACGCAACATGACCAGGTTGTTGCACAACAGACCCAAACCCACCGACCGGAGCAAGCGACGACACTTCAACAGTTTGGCTCAACGAAAAATCTCCACCTGCCTAACCCTCAGCACCATTACCATCGACCCCATCCAGAGTGCTGAAACACCCAAGCTGAGCATCCTCCGAAGACGAAGCCACGTCCCCTTCACCAGCTCGTTCCACAGCTCGAAGCAGATTCCAAGCACCCTCGCCAAAAAAGGTCCGCCACTCCGGTACCGATCCGGTCCGTTCCAGGTCCGACGTGATAAATGAGGTCACCAGGTCCCTCTGCTGTGAACCTTTTTGGTAAATTGTTGGCCATCCCGCCAAGTGGTCGGCAAAGTCCACATGCTTGTCCTCCACAACCTTCTTAAGCTTCTTAAGCGTAGACCACAGCAGGTAGGAGATCGTATCCACGGCCGGGCCCAAATAGACACACAACTCCGCAGTTAGAGGAGTGTCTTTCTTCGTACCCACATGTCGATAAGCAAGGCACCCAAACACATGCCAGGCAGAGATATGTGGCAGCTCCCGACGGTAGAACTCCTCATAGCTAGAGACCTCCTCCTTATGAGGAAAGGCATTAAGAATGTACGTAGCGTAGAGTAAGGCGTAGCCAAAAAATTGGTATGGGGCACATCGTGCCATCAGTGCCCTTGCAACTCGAAAAACCTGCTTGAGCCACGTCTCCGCCACCGCATTCTTGTTAGAGTCATAACGCCCACGCAAAGGGATTATCCCCCTTTCACGCAGTAGATCCCCACACACCGTTGAAATCCATTCCCCGTCCGAACAGAACTGCTTGGTAGGGTGTGCGTGCGTAACACACAACGCCAGCACCGCCTTGAGGTTCGCAACCCCCACAGCCGCCTCTTTCGTCCTCTGTAAAAAGGGAAACTTGCAACGTGACTCGTCGTCCACAAAGAGCTGAAAGTACTGGTAACCCCCATACACAGGTCGCGGAAACTTGCCAGAGCAATCGCCACTTATCCCCTCCCCTGTCTTACCCATCGTCGTGAGTTGATTACCCCGGTACGTAGGCTTGAAAGTCGATTGCGTTAAACAACACACAACGCAACGTCCTCCATCGCCAGAGCCCGAACACTTTGCCGGATCCACAACCTCCCGCTTGCCCTTCATAATCTTGAGCAATCTACGCATAACCCGCTGCTTCCTGTGCCCAAAGACTTCGTAGATGAAGGCCCCCGACACCTTGCATGGCTTGTTCTTTGTCCTAGGCCTCGTCGACCACAACGCCGAACCCTGAGTTCGCGTCGACAGCTGGCCCACATCAGATTCACCTTGACGTCCCCCAGGCGTGAAGACATAGCGTAGCGTTGACTTCGATAAGGTTACACTGTAAACCACCAGCAACTTGTCCTTGTCCCCGATGCACGTACACTGCTTGCTAGAAACGAAGAACCCCTCCCCTTGGCAGTGCGTGGAGTAACCACGTAGCTGTAGCTGCCCAGTGGACACAATCCCCACCTCCACCGACGGCGTGACGTAAGCCGGGTCCAGCCTTAAAAATGAGTCACCACCCAGACCGTTCACACCGTGTAATAGTGCCGCTCCGTTCGCAGAAAGCGTCTGAACACTCACCAGCCCGATCACAGAAACATTAGGTCCCTCCCGAACCCCCGTCGCCAGTCCCGACTCATTCGGAATATGATGATTCGTTGCAGCGCAGTCCATGCACCACTCCGGTACATTACCAACCCCCCAGTCGTTAGGCTTCGCGTAAGGTCCCACATCCCCACCATCCATCATAAGCAAGCTCCCCTTGCCCCCAGGCCCCCCAGCAGAAAGCGTCTGAACACCCCCCAGCCCGATCACAGAAACATTAGGTCCCTCCCGAACCCCCGTCGCCAGTCCCGACTCATTCGGAATATGATGATTCGTTGCAGTGCAGTCCATGCACCACTCCGGTACATTACCAACCCCCAGGTCGTTAGGCTTCGCGTAAGGTCCCACATCCCCGCCATCCATCATAAGCAAGCTCCCCTTGCCCCAGGCCCCCCACCGCGTCCCGCAGGCGCAGGCCCTCCCGGTGGTTCGTTCGTAGGCCCCCCAGACGAAGCCCCGGTCCCCCCATCATCATCCTCGTCGGTATCCATCGCCCTGCACACGTCGACCATTAGGCGTAGAGACTCCCCAGACGTCCCCATGACCCGAACCAAGCAATCCATCGTCCGATCCCGCTCCCGAGGCTCGTCCGGCAGCCGGTAAGCGACACTGCCACCCACATTGATCGGTTCAAGCTTGTAATCCTCACCCACTAACCCGTTCCCTCCTTCCCTGCTATAGCCAGACCCACTCATAACTGAGGATGGGCCAGCCCCGCTCATACCTGAGGACGGGTCTTCGGCAGAAGAGATCGAGGAAGAGCCAGCAGACGAAGGTCTTACTTCACTTGCACCATCCCTCAACGATGACAACTGTGCTCGCAGGGGCACCAGCACCGGCAAAGGTCTCGGCAGGGTATGCCCCCTCGGTCCATTGCCAACCCTAACCGGAGACGGAGGTACAAAGCTGGGGACACACCCAGCCGGAGCACCACACACCTTCAAACGATGGTAACGCAGCATAGCCCTCCTGTAATCCTGGACGTCCACAAAATCCATAGACCACGGTCCAGGTAACAGGCACCCTTACCCCCGGCTCCGGTGCTCGCAGGCAGTTGATGAGCTTCTGTCGTTTCAGGAAATCCAATTGGTCGTCCAGAAGCTGACAGGGTGGCTCCACCTTGCCATCGCCCCCAATACCGTACTCACCAAGATGATTCTCCATTTCCATCCATGGAAACACCGTGTTACGTAGGATCAACGGCTGCCACGATCGATCGCCGCCAGCCGCCGCATCAGGGCCCCCTGCCCCGTGCACTACGCCAACACTAGATGACCCTCCGCAGACGTGTCCAAAGGCGCCAACACGACCGTGGAGGCCGTCGAATCCGTTCGCATCGGTCCTTCGCCAGCACTCTTCGAGCCGCCCAGGTCGTCTCCATCCCCTTCGTCGTCATCCTGATCATCTCCATCGCCCTCAGGTCCCCGATCTCCACTTTCTTCGTCGTCATCGGCGTCGGCCGGACCCACCACGGATACCGGCAAATCAGGTACTTCCCCACGCCGAAAGCAAATCAGGTTAAGCAACAGGGCATCCGCCCCAATATGAGCGTTCATATCCAACCCCAGTCCCCTATCCGGAAACTGGACAAAGACGTCCAAAATATCCGCATGCGAGTCGACATAGGTACAAAAGGCCCGATGCTGACCCTTTCCCAAATCAGAGCATGCCACCGAACAATACAAGATGACCCCACATCGCCCACACGGGAAGACATGTTCACATACCTTGCGACAGGTATCGCAAACAACCCCAGGTCGATCCCCCGTTCGTAACGCCGCAGTGCAGGGCCCACAGCGACTAAATTCGCTGTACCACTGCTCCTCGAGGAAATCAAAAAGAAGGTAGCGCCTCCAGTAGAACGCCTCGTAGACGCTGCAATGGTTCAATGCCACATGAACGTCTGCCCCCGAAATGACAATCCTTGAGGCCCCCCGATCCCGCCTCGCAGCCGACGCCGGTACCCAATGCACGTCTGGAGGCTCCCGGTTCATTATCCCCATGTAATAACGTATCGGGTCATCGTTGTAAAGGTAGAACGCATCTCCCGGCCGATCATCACAAACCATGGTGGTAATACGCCGATTAACCGATATCCAATGCTCCCCATTCCACACCTTATAATTTTCGCTCCGGGCCTCCTCTTCCTCGCAGTCATCGCCACGAAACGTCTCCAACGCTCTCAATTTCTCTTCCCCCGTCATGACAGGCCTCAGGCTCAGGTCGCGCACCCGATGACGCCCCCCCCGGACCCGCTTGCGAAGCCGAAGACGAAGAAGCCACCCATCGGCGACAAGCTGCGCCAAGACACTCTTCCCTTCCTCCCACGCAAGCTCCTTCTTTTCCTCAGGCTGTCCCGACGCGTCGATGGCCCTTCGCAAGACATCGCGACCCGTTTCCTGCCTCACAGCCTCAGCCAAGAACTGCCGAGCCTGGGCCCTTAACGCCAAGTCGCCACGGTACACATTCGCATGCCTCTTACAGACATATCGATGAGCTGCCTCCAGGAAGATGGGACACCGCTGCCGCACTTGACAGCGAACCCCCGTACGCGCAAGGAGCACGGCACACTGCTGGTAACGCGCTTCCACGACCCCCTGGTCGACAGCAAACCGCATCTCCAGCTGGGCAAGGATATGCCTCGCCCTCTCCTCAGTCATATCCGCCGGCGGGTCGTGACGAAGACGAAAGCATGAGTAGTTGACCCTTACTGAAAGGGTTGAAAGAGGTAATAACGGGCTCACCCGTCTCCCCAATCATAAAGGAAAGGGTTCCCGTTTGAACCCCTTTGCTCTTATTCCATTTCTTCTTGCCCCCCTTAGCTCCCGGAAACGGCGTGACGCCTTCCTTCTGGACTTTCTTGAGCAAGCCGGCGAACCTCTCCTTGAGCTCTGGGCAGTCCCTCCCCAGGTGAGGGTTGTGCAAAGCCTGGTCCTTGTAGCTACACTGGCTCCGACCCTCGAAGAACTTATGAGGCCCCTTCTTGCACGCGAAGCAACTGATTTTCTCACCCTTGTTGCCCGTCTTGCCCCCTTAGGGCCCCCACCGCCAGCCGCCTTCCGGACCGCCGCAGTGGTCTTGTCCTTCTGCTCCTTAGTGAATACCTCGTTGTAGCTTACCAACAGCTGCTGCCGCTGGTCCTTACCCGGCCCAGTTCGATTGGAACCCCCGGATGTCTCCAAGTGACGGTTCTCCTCAGCAAACGCCTGCTGAAAAGCCGTCATCGTAAGCTTAGACTTTGCAGCCATCTTCTTCATATCCCTTATGAAGGGCTGCCACTGAGGGAACGCCTTCAGAGCCTTGAGCAGAATAACAATCTGCGTCAGGACATCCGGACCAGCGTGCCCCCCATTCTTGATCCGTTCGATAGCAAGCAGAAACTGAGCCAACTGCCCCGGCATATCGTCCCCCTTCTTGAAGGTAAACTGCACCACACTAGCATGGTCAGCTAACAGATCATGAACATCACTCCCATAGCGATCGTTGAGCGCCTGCACCAGACGCGCTGGATCCATAGGGCGAGCTTCAGCGTACGGGCGTGCCAACGTCTTGGCCACCCCCGACAGACAGAGATACAAGAACGAGAATACTTCCTGCCTTGCCCTCAATAGGCTCTGCTTCTCCATCGTTGACAAGAGGGTCCCGCCACTTTGTCGTACCCTCCTTGCCCGAGAAACGATGCTCCTGCTGCACCTGCAGCGTTGTCGCAGACCCCCCGAAGGCAGACTGGTCCTTCTGACTACTCTCGAACGCAAAAAAGCTCATAACCCAGTAGAATATTAATAATATCCGGTCACCTAGCAACAGCAGACACTTTCTATGTTCCCAATATTACGAGAACTGAATACCCTTTAATAATCAAAAATCAAATATAACACTTCATGTCATATCCTTCATTATCTATATCAATAATGTCTAATGCCTATACTGAATAATACCGGACCGAACTGTCTATTAATAATTGGAATTACTTAATACGATACATAGATGTATCACTGTAAACTAAATCATATTACCGATGTAAGAAAAACTTTCTCCGCGATTTAAATATAATTAGTTGATTGAAATTCGCCATTCCGCCGATGGTTACAACACGAAAAGTCGGTTCCGATGATGATGTTCCGGCCATGCAGTCCGTCCCGCTCTTGCCGCATTACGATCGATTGTGAAGCAAGCCACTTGCCACGTTCTGCGCTTGATTGTCAAATCCACTGGATCATCGCCTCTATGCGCTCGACTGCGCAAGACACTTCCTGCACACTCCAAAGAGAGAAAACTCACAACAGAACAACGTAAACATTGATTGACTCTGCGGAAATTTGTGGAGTTTACGTGAATCTACAGACTTGAGAAATAAAGTTTATGTATCAAGTTTAACCATAAACTTACCAACGAGATATTCAAACTGACCCTTAGGAACATGTTTCGTTAGTACGTCTGCAATCTGCTTCTTCGTTCCTACTTTCACGAACTTAATTTTATTGTCTCTCTGTGGCAGGCGTGGTGTATGAAAATTGAAGTTCAAGGGGTAGGTGTTTGGTACGTGGTCCTGACATTCCCCTTTCAGCCGCTAAGATAGTCTGAGAATTGTCCTCATAAAGCTCTATCAGTCCCTTCTGTGCTATTCCTAATCCTTCCGTGATATGCCGGATAGCTAACCCTTCCCTAATACATTCGCCTGCCGCGAAAATTTCAGCGTCGTTAGAGCTGAGCGCGATTCGTGTCTGTCGTTTCGACAGCCAAGCTATTGGGTCTCCCCCCAAAGCACTAAGTAACCTGTGCCGCCCGTGACTTTCCGGTCTTTTTACAGACTTTATGAGCTGCATCTGGCCATAGAGTAATCCGCAGGTATGTTCTGCCTTCTTGGAGTGACTTAGGACTGTGAAATGCGATACCGAGAAATGAACTTTTCAAATACCTAAAGATCCTTTCTAATAGTGCATAAGTAAGTCCTGGGTCTACTGTCTGCATTACGCTAGCAGCATCGTTACTGCTTGGTCGGCATCGGGGCGCGTCATCTTTGTTAGGAACAAAAGCTTCCCTACTAAACTGGGTATCGAATGTTTCCTAAGTGCGTTAGTTTCTCCCATGGGTTCGGGGTCATGTTCTGCACTAGGAGTACTGACTGGGCGAACATCGGCATATCCTACATCTTTCAAAATCTCTTTCTAGTATTTCGTCTGATGCAATTAAATGTTCGAGTGCCGCAAGAGTTGATTTAATAAACAAAGCCCTCCGACAGTGGGGACTGAAGAGGCCAAGGCCCATGCCGGGGCGCCACTCAAGCCGAGCGAGTGCAAACCGGTCGCTAGAGTTTAGGGCGGTGTAGCTATTTGTCAATGAAAACTCATATGCTAAGTGTAACTGTCGCAAGCCGCGACTGCCGCAAGCCGCGGCCCGCCCTAGCCAGGTTCATGCGACCCGGCACTACTCCAGGCCTGCACTAGCAGGAGTATAGAACGGAGTATTAACATCGTTGCTACGATATGCTATGCCGCAAGCCACAGCCCGCTCTAGTCAGGGTCACCACCTGACAATACTCCTTGCCTCAACAAGGGAGGGAAGGGAGGGAGAAGCAAACGTCAACGAAAGCCAAGAAAAAGAATTATGAAGCAAAAAGAAAGCACTGTCAATTTGGGGATCCCCCGGAAGCAAAACGAGTGGTGAAGTAAAAAGATATAATTCCCAGCGATATGGAAGAAAACAACGCAAAAAGGGAAAACGAGAACGTCAGGCCACATAGCAAGTGGCACCACATAAGCAACCGCAAAAGCAGCCACTAGAAACAACACGAAAAGAACAAACATGGCCGCTATTAAATAACTCTCGCTATACTTGAAATTTAACCATGATAAACACATATGCATGTATTTATCTACATTAAATGTTCGAGTGCCGCAAGAGTTGATTTAATAAACAAAGCCCTCCGACAGTGGACTGAAGAGGCCAAGGCCCATGCCGGGGCGCCACTCAAGCCGAGCGAGTGCAAACCGGTCGCTAGAGTTTAGGGCGGTGTAGCTATTTGTCAATGAAAACTCATATGCTAAGTGTGACTGCGCAAGCCGCGACTGCCGCAAGCCGCGGCCCGCCCGGTTCATGCGACCCGGCACTACTCCAGGCCACCCAGGGCCGAAAGCCTCTCAGTCCACAGATGCGAAGCACCCCAAACAAAAGGAGGAAGATCTCCAGAATAAGGTATAGCAAAAGAAAAGAATGAAAATGTGAACAAGAAAATGCGGCAGAAGAAAAGTAAGAAGCATGAAGAGAAACACTTGATGAGGCCCGCCTTAAGCTTTTGTTGCTGTTAACGTTGTTGCTTTTGTTGTTTGTTGTTGCTGTTGTTGTTGTTGTTGTTGTTGTTGTTGTTATAAAGCTGACCCATGCCGGGCAGCGACATGCTCGTCGATTCACAGTGAAACGGTAGGTGGTCGGTAGGGGGTCGGTAGGGGCCACCCCTACCGACCCCCTACCGACCCCCTACCGCTTCACTGTGAGTTCTGAAATTTACTACAATATTAATTTATTATTGTAGTAAATTTCAGAACTCACAGTGAAGCGGTAGGTGGTCGGTAGGGGGTCGGTAGGGGCCACCCCTACCGACCTACCGACCCCCTACCGACCCCCTACCGTTTGACTGTGATTCCGGCAACGGTTGACGCCCACTCAGGGTCAGCATCACACGACCTTGCCTACAGCTTTACATCCTCTATCGTCTCGATCGAATCTCCGAGCTTGCTCTTCCGTGGCTCATAATTGCAGGTAGTAGCTCGCCGATCAGCAGCTGGCGCGCCTGCTCCAAGATCTCCAAGCAGTCACGGCCCCGGTCTGGCGCAGCATCGCATCCCCCGCCGGTCGATCGTCGTCGTCCAGCAACAGGTACATCAGCAAATTGAAGAACGTGCCCACCGCGGCAGCCGTCTGTGGTACACAGTTCTCAGTACTAGTCCACTACGCCCAGGATAGCGGCCGGCTGCGCCTGGTACAAGAAGAACGACTGTGGCAGCTTCGACGAGGGGAGCGGCGACTTGCGGCCCTTGCGCAACAGCTCCCACGCCGTCGCCTATGCGTCCAAGCAGCAACTTGTTCAGAACTAGCGGTTTCAGACGTTACCACAGCTTCTGCAGCCCCAGCCATGAGTGACGGCTGAACTCCTCGTGGTCCACGCCGCACGCGCACATTGCCGCCACTCGTTGCCCACATTGGCGCGCCTCCGCCTCGTAGAGATACACCTTGAGAGTGCCCACAGCTACTTGCGCGATTCGGATCACACAGGTTATAAACAGCTCCAGCATTTGCGCAGTGGGCTCCCACAAACGGATGAGGTGTTCACGAGTGCTGAAAAGCTCAGCAAACTTGCGCAGCCTGTTGACCTCCTAACGCGCAGTTGCGAGTGGTGCTGTAGGCATATGCATGGCCTGCCTCCAGGCATGCGACTGTGTCATCCACTAGGACAGATAGATGCAGCATTGACTCATGCCGGGTGAAAAGAAACGTAGTACTAGCCGTATCAAGCGGGTTTAGGACAATACTTAAAATAGATTAAGCTTGCGCTAGCCGCGCGCGTCCTAGCCAGACTAGCTACCCGGCACTACGTACCAGTCATCTAACAGCTATCCCGCTGCAACGGCTTGGAGGGAAAGGGAGAGGGGGGGGGGGGGGAGGTATCATCACACCAAGTCAGGTAAATCATTTTTTTTGAAGAAGGCGCGCCGCCGTCGTTACTTCGTGCAAGTTCGCCCCGATGCCAGCACAGAAATTCCGCAAACACCGCAACTCCCGATGAGCCTCTGCCTGCGTCTTCCTTGCGTAGACTAAATTGTCAAAAGAACTGTCGAAAAGCAATGAGGGGGCTCTAGCTCTTGGCCACCACCTTCAGTGGCTGCATGAAGCGCGCAAATTTGTTCCCGGACGAAACGAAACAGAACTTGCCGCAGAGTTCAACAAAGAACCAACGCCGCTCTCCAACGTCCCACACTGTGGAGACCTGCTGGTATTCACCTACCCACTCCATCACTGCCACACACCGCTTAGCCTTGACGTCTGGAAAGCGGTCACGGAGCCACGCCCTGTCCCCGTCCGACAGCTACCTTGCAACGGAGGTAGGGGCACTCTGTGCCCAACGCGCACTCGCCGGCGCTCCTTCAGCACAGGGAGGTCAAATAGCCTCCTGCCCCGCCCTGCACGGCTCTAAACTCTACTAACAGAGCAACAGCGTCGTCCGGCGCCGGCCGGAGCGCATCTGGCTTCAAGGGCAGTCACCATCGATGAGCTGCCCACAGCTCACCGTCCCAACTCCGCGCCCAGCAATCGGCTACCGTCGGCACAACGACGTGCAACATTTTCAAGCACTGTATGCCCTTCGGCGAAG
>WBZZ01000177.1:20000-32500 GCA_019918135.1 Paulinella micropora
TAAGCACATGCATATCAGACCACCACCCCATATACGCAATAATACACACCCGCACAAGAAAACCAGACACAGACAACACACCCAGACTTACCAAAAACATGTACGACAAAAACAAAGACGCAATCCTAGCAAACCTCAAAACACAGTTAGAATACATCACGCAAGACAACACAGAAAGCAGCGACACAAACCAAAAGTTTAGAGACATACAAACAACAATAACAAAAGTAATAGAACACTTCGAACGAAAACCCAAGCAATGCAATAGAAGAAAAAGCTGGTGCAGCCCCATAATAAAGATGCAAATAAGAAAAAAGCACCTACTGTATAAAAAATGGAGAGATAACCCGACAACAGAAAACAAACATGCATACAGGACACAGAGGTACAAAGTCGACAAAATAATACACAAAGCCAAAAAAGACGAAATAATGAAGACGCTAGAAGAAAATAAAAACAACCCAAAAAAACAACACAGAAAACTCAGAGAATTAGTACCTAACAACAAACCACCGAGAGCGTCACCAACCACAATACATTACAACAACAAAACACACACAGACCCCATAGAAATAGCAAACGCACTCAACGATCACTACATAACAATAGGTAAAAAAACAAGCAACAGCATACCAACAACCGAACACAAACAACAACAAGAAGAGAGAGAGGAAGAAAACAAACAAACACATCCAAGCTTCAAACTACATAACACAACAGAAGACATTGTAAACAAAACACTAAAAAATATGAACAGAGATAAAGCAGAGGACATATACAAAATAAAACCAACACTTATAAAAGACATGCACTCCTTCCTCACACCTATGCTTACCAACCTCTTCAACAAAGCCATAAATGAAAATAAATACCCAGACGCACTCAAAACAACAAAAGTAATAGAACTATACAAAGCCAGCGACACAAGCATGCCAGCCAACTACAGACCGATATCACTACTACCCATAATAGCTAAAGTGTTTGACACAATAATAAATAAACAAATAATGGACCACCTAACAAAACACAACATAATATCACATACACAATACGCATTCCGACCTAACTCAAGCACAACCATGACAGTCCAAACCATAATAAACCAAATACAAAAACATAAAGATAAAGAAGAGCTAGTACTAGCTCTTTACGTAGACCTCTCGAAAGCATACGACACAGTAGAACATTCAAAGTTACTCGACAAACTTCGACGAAATTTTAATTTCAACGAAGGCACAGTCCAGTTCTTTGAATCCTACTTCTCAAATCGCATTCAAGAAGTCCACACACAATATGCCAAGTCCCACAAACGCACCATCACACATGGCATCCCACAAGGCAGCACATTATCCACCACCTTCTTCCTACTCTATATTAACGACATAATCAATATCATACAACAAGGAACAGTATATACATATGCAGACGACACAACACTTATAATAACGGCAAAAACTCCTACAGACTTACAACAAAAAACACAAACAGAAATAACTAAGCTAATAAACTACTTCCATTCTAATAACCTAGTACCCAACCCAACAAAAACAACATACACAATTTTCCATAAAACAAAACAAAATATCACAATAACAATAAACAACCACACCCTCGAGCAATGCCAACACGCAAAACTCCTGGGCATAACACTACAACATAACCTTAAATATGACCAACATATCAACAACATAATCCGTAAACTCCAACCCACAATCAACTCATTATTATATGCTAAAAAATATCTAAACACCAAAACAATGAAACAACTATACTACACACACATATATCCACACCTCATACAAAACATCTCCATCTGGGGGACGCATGACAACAAAAAGAAATATATACAACCACTCATAAAAATACACAAAAAATAATCAGAATAATTGCAAAAACACACTACCGCGCACATACCAAACCAATCCTAAATCAACTCAAACTACTCGACATCACCCAACTATACACCCTCCGTGTATGCATAGAAAATCACCCATTCGTTTACCCTAAAAAACACCTCAACAGACCACTCCACAATAACACATTTACACCAATCAATACCATACATCCATACAAAACCCGATACTCAACAAAAGGCAGCCTCTTTGTTAACCACAAAGACCCATACCTCACCAAGATCTTTGCAGATCAATGGAAATCAATTCCAAAACATATAACAGATGAAACAAAAATAAAGCCATTCAAAAAAGCACTAATGACATATCTACTAAAACATCAACAAACATCATAATATATGTAACATATGCATACGCGCGAAAAAAAAAAAAAAAAAAAAAGAGAGAGAGAGAGAGAGAGAGAGAGAGAGAGAGAGAGAGAGAGAGAGAGAGAGAGAAAGGGAACACCAAGCTTGCTCCTTTGTCTACTACCTGAAGGAGAACTCTCCGGATCAATCGACGTATATGGTCAACCACGCCCACTCTCAACTCCCCCCTCTCTCTCTCTTTCTCTCCTTTCTCTCTCTCTCTCTCTCTCTCTCTCTCTCTCTTTCACTTCTTCTAGATGGAAAAGAAAAGAGAGGGGGGGGGCCGCCGCACATAAACGACTACACCTTTACAATAACATATATACATAACATAACAACATAATATTAATATCACCGCACAATATATCTAAACAGAAATATTAATTTTAATAACTATAATATAATATTAATACTGAGCAGCTGAATACTAATTTAATATCGATATCTTCCTTAATACGCTCAACTAGTACTGAATAACTAGGTTTCCACCTTAGATAAAGGTATAACTTACTAGCTATACTTTTCACGTGGACGTTCCCTGAGTCCAATTGTAAAATTGTTCTCTCAATAAAAATGAAGAAGAAGAAGAAGAGAGAGAGAGAAAGAGAGCAGAGAGCAGAGAGAGACAGAGAGAAAGAGAGAAAATAGAGAGAGTGAGAGAGAGAGAGCGCGCAACGAGAGAGAAAGAGCACAGAGCGCAGCTGCAGAGAGTAGAGAGCGGAGAGAGGAGAGCAGAGCGCAGAGAGCAGAGAGCAGAGAGCAGAGCAGAGAACAGAGAACAGAGAACAGAGATCTAGATCAGTCAGTCTCAGAGAGCAGAGCAGAAAGGCTTAGCAGAAAGCAGAAAGCAGAAAGCAGCTCAGAAAGCGGAAAGAGCTCAGAAAAACAGCTCAGAAAGCAGAAAGCAGAAAGCAGAAAGCATAATCCTTTTTTTCTTGGCTTCGTCGCTCCCTTCGTCGGCAACGCAGTCACCACGAGAAGAAAAGAGAAGCAAACGTCAACGAAAGCCAAGAAAAAGAATTATGAAGCAAAAAGAAAGCACTGTCAATTTGGGGATCCCCCGGAAGCAAAACGAGTGGTGAAGTAAAAAGATATAATTCCCAGCGATATGGAAGAAAACAACGCAAAAAGGGAAAACCAGAACATAGCTAGTGGCAACACAAGCAACCGCAAAAGCAGCCACTAGAAACAACACGAAAAGAACAAACATGGCCGCTATTAAATAACTCTCCCTATACTTGAAATTTAACTAGTACTATGATAAACACATATGCATGTATTTATCTACATAAAATGCATCCTCCTTCCTGAACTATTTCTATCTCTTTGAATTAATATTCCTTAGCCACGTGCACTCCCAATCGTTTGACAGGGTAGAACTTCTCAAGTTTACTAGCGAAACGTTCGTATGCCTGTTCGTTAGGTGCTGAGAAAATGAGATCATCTACATGGAAGATCCCTATGATTGCGTCTCTTATGGGCTTATCCTTTTCTACGAACATACATAGATCTGAATCTAGTAACCTGAATCCTGATTCCTCTAACTTAGGGGCTAAAATCTCATACCATCTCCTACCTGCTTGCGGCGCGCCACAAAGCTCCATCTACTCTCCATATCATGCAATCATGCTCCTCTCTGTCTATCCCATCGGGTGCATAAGCATAAACAGGATCATGCATGCGTGCATTAAGATAAGGATTTTTGAAGTCTATACCGTATTATTAGCTTATTATGGCCATGCCATGCAGCAAGCTTAGATAAAAATAGTAATGAGCTGTGTGCTGCACAAGGTACAAACAGTTAGTCTGGATTATAGCTAACTCCTGGCTCTAGCATATCTCCCCTTAGTGCTAACCTTGACTTAATGAACTTACGTCCCTTTTCGTCTAGTTTAAATTTGTGTACCCACGTGAGTCTCACTATCTTTACTCCTTTCTCTTTGTCTTCCTTGGGGCTTACCCACGTGTAAGTTGAAAGGACTTGAGAGCATCTATCTCTTTATCAATTCCTGCCTTCAACTCTTTTGCTGTTAATCCATCTACGATTGCCTTTGGTACCTTCAATGTCAAGTACAGTTACTTAGCGCAGTGGTTCCGACCATCATCTATGATACTTTCTGCGGACATATCGGTGTGCTCTAGTTCTCCGACTGGTCAGATCCTATCTATCGTATACTTTAATCTCGCTATCTAACATCTTTTCTACTTGACCGTCGTCGAAAGCAACGAAATGAATGGGCTTTGGCTGCTTACGGACTTTGAGTCTATCTCCCTTCTTGCAAGGTTCTAAGAATTTCCTTCTCGCTTTACTGACTGCCAGTTGTCTCCATAATCTTCCTTGGCCCAAATTGAATCCTCTCGGCGAAAGCTACTCTCGGCACACTAACTCTCTCTCACCTATCAATGTAGCTGCTATGGTAGCTGCATTCTTTTCTTGAAGTGGCTGTGTGACTGGTGTCCTTACCTTAGTCTCTCGTTTCCCTCTCACTATGTTAGCTGTTGTGATGTTGTCACTCTGCTCCCAACTGTGAGGCACTTCTTGGGCGCGTCTCCCTCTACGTACCTCCTACTGGGGTGGTCAGCTTCGGGGTTTTGCGCCTCTAGCGATGTGACAGGTGTTAACCCATCATCCTTGTTGTCAGCTAGTTCTGCCTGTGAGTCTGATGGGAGACCGGAATCTGGACCAAAAGTGCCCTTAACTTCCTGTGACTCCTCATGTTCGTCTAACTCCCCCTCAACTTCTAGCTCGGGATCGTTGTGTGGCTGTTCTAGCTGTCCGGTATCATTACTCTCCCCCTCAGATTCCTCGTCATCCCATCGGACTCCTCTGAGTGGGTGAGCGCTCTTACAGACTACGTTGGGGTCAAAGCGCACATTGCGCACGTTACTAATGACATTACTGCCATCCCAAACTCGGTAAAGTTCCTTGAATACATCGTACCCAAGTAACATTACTCGTTTTCCCCTGTAGTTCCCTTTTCCAATCTGCTTTCCTATGTACATAACTTCTAAACATCCTATAGGCTTTAGTTGTCTGATAGCGGGTTTATAGCCAAGAAATTGTTCAAATGGCGAAGTGCCTTTTCTAGGTCCTGTCGTGGCTGGTAGAATGTTATGCAAGGTTGTGGCTGTGTGTTCCATCTCGGCCCAAAACTGTGGGGGTAAATCAGCCTCATACCGCACATGACTGCCCAAGGTCCGGAAGTATCTAAATGCAAAATCTCACTAGGGTAACTGGCTCTCCTATTTCTATTGACCTTAAACAGGGGTAATACTTTAGCTTTCCCCATCATACAGGCTTCGCAAAATCTAACTTTATCATCGTTTCCTGTCACTTTCCGTCCCATTGTCTTGCCTAATGCATATGTCTTTCAGGTAATGCCTTATGACCGCTACACTGATGAATGACGTAAATGTCAATCGGTTTACACTTTTCGCCTTTCTCGGGATACATACATTATAAAACGCTGCCTCTAGCTTCCTTTTTCTCACTAATTCTCGCTTCTTTGCTCTCTTTTTTTCGCTCGTTGGGGCTTCCCGCCACATTTACAACGTTTTTCTCTTTCTCTCTCTCACTTTGGGGTCGTAACGCTCATTGATGTCAAGGGGCTTGTCGTGTTTGTTATCCCAGCGATAAAGCATACCGGGCATCATTCTCCCCCTGACTACTACGTCACTCTCTTTGATTCTTATGGGGTGCTTCAGGTCCTGGATGAGTAGTTGTCCGTTCTGATGAATGATTGATCGGTGATGGTTGTGATCCATGTTCCCCGTCGACATGATGTTGACCGGCACACGTGGGTCCAACAACATATCTTTCTTCACCAAAACTGGTTTCCCTGATCAGTCTATTCTAGTTAATCGTGCTTCCCCCATGTCCCTCACTACGGCGCTCTCTCAGTTTCCAGTGACTAAGCTAACGGGCTCAATCTCTCGGATGTTGCGGAAAATGTGTGGGGTGCAGGCTATGTCTCGTGATCCACTATCCTGCACTTAGTCTATCATCTTTTCCTTTCGACCTACCTTCTTGCTGTCATCTACCATGAGGTTGTGATCTTTCTCCTTCTCTGAACTTCTCTTTCCTTTCCTTCTCAAACATCTCCTCGTACAGCCAGTCTAGTTCTTCGCGTGCCTCACAATACGCTTTGTAACTTATGGGCTTGCATGCACTCATCTCGTCTGAGCATCTGGAGTCTTCGAGGTTGTCTGGGTCGTATTCATCTGCCTCCTCAAAGTCAGAATGTCCATCCATTTCCCTTCTCTTCTTATCAAACTCCTTCTGCTTCTGGGCTGCTTGTTCCGGGCTAAAGAACCGTGGGGCATCTCCCGAATGCAATTTGCGCAAATATGCGCTCAAGGTACCCCCTCTTGCATCTACTTCATACCAGATCTTCATAAGGTGGGGCATTGACCGCACTATGAATAGGCGCATTGGTTGTGATTTTTGGCCATGTCTAAAATCCCGTAGTCAATGATAGCCAGGAGTTCCGAGAAGAACTCGTTTTCCTTGCCGTCTGGGTCGTAACTTAGTCAGTCTCTCACTGTTATCGTTTCTGCCCCTTTTGACAATGCGTATAGCAGTCGTGCTATCTCTGTCTTTTCAGGTCTTGCATGTCCCTCGCTGTGTCTGAACTCACACTCCCACTTAGCTCTTTCTTTTGCTTGTGTGCTCTTTGTACCCTTGGCTGCTCTGTTCTCTATGACAGTCTCTCGTGACTAAGGGCGTGCCAGCTGCGTGCTTTAGAAACACTTCGTTAACTGCCCAAAACACATCTATCAACAATCCATCTGCTTCTGCTACTCTCTCTCTCCTTCCTAAGGCTTCTTCGTCACTCTCACGACATCACCTGTCTCGTCGTCCATCACACACAGAGTGTTCAGATCTTTATTGACTCTCTTTCAGGTGTTGGAGGGTGAGTAGTGTGTGTGGTTTGTGCTGGTTGTGTCTGTGACTGTGAGCTCTCTTCTACTCTGTCTATCGGGGACGGAATTTGTAATTGGTGAGTTGGTGGCAACTTCTTGTTCTCGTCCCTCCTCCCTGCATCCTCAGCAGCGACAGTGAGAGCTGTCGACCTTTCAGCCTTAGTCCGGCCGGTCCCTGCCTCCTTGCTGGCAAAACAGCACTTTTCCGTGCATTCGTTTTAACGGTCTCGCTACCGGGTTTTTTGGGACTTTGCAAGTCTTTTTCCCCGTAAATTGCGGGGCTTGAGGAGTCTTTTTCCCCGGGTATTGCAGAGTCTTTTCGCGAGCCTCAGGATTGCTGTGCTCTCACCCCCTTTCCCTCCCTCTCTCTCAGTATCTCTATCATCTCTCTTTCAGATTGGTAGTCACGAGAGGGGCGTGGGCGACGTGATGGGTGTTGTGCCAGGTCAATATCCGGGAAATTAGGGTCTTGACGTGCATGGCAACCACAGAGCTGAGCATAGTCTAGCCTTTTTGCTTCCTCACCTGCCTTTCCCCAACTCCCTCCCTGGCCATACTTTATACCACACTGTTCTCCCTTCCAGTTTACTCCTTCACAACGAATGGTTTTTGGGCCTGTGGTGTTACTTTTTGGGGTACTACTAGAGGTAGGAGGGTGTGGACTTTCATTCTTTCTGTCTTTGAGTTCTGAGGGAATAATTACGGTCTCGCTTTCGGTTTCCGTTTCGGTTTCTCTTTTGGTTGCGAGGGCTGTGCTTGCAATGGTGGAGGTTGCACGCTTTGCGTGTCTTCACTTTGAGGTGGGGTTGTTGTGAGGGTAGGAGGTGTTGTTGTTGAGGTGTCGAGGCGTTGAGCACTAGTGGGAATGCGTTGTGGAGGGTTGTGGGGTCTGTCTCTGAGTATGTTGCGAGCACTCGACAGATCCCCCCCCCCCCCCCCCACACACACACACGGGCTCTCGTGGGTTGTTCTAAGGGTTCGTTGTTCTCTTGCTGTTCACTATCTTCCTCACCCTCTTGCTCAGCGTCACGAGCAAGTATGAGATCTTCACCTCCAGTGTTTTCATTTCCCTCCATCGCTTCCTCACCATTTTCCTGGGACCATTATGACAAGCCCACACTCCTCCTCTTCTGAGCTGTGTTCCCCTTCAGACTGATTTTCTTCTCCTTCTTCAACCTCCTCTCCTACCTCTCCTCTCAATGACATGAGCGTAACTCCTTTTGACTCTTTCTTACGAAACTTACCATTCTTGTCTCGGTTTTTCCCCTTTGAGGAGTCAGAGTGATTAGCTATAGATTTATGGCCAGGGCGTTTGGGGCTAGACTTGTTTTTGGTGCAAAACCGCTTTGTATGCTCAGTCTCATTGCAGTTGTAGCATACAGCTGTCAACCACCATTCCTGTCCTGAGCTGTCACCCCCATTACTATTGCATCTTTTCCCCTTTCCATCCCTATTCCATCTCTTGCCTCTGTCTCTCTTTCCTTCTCTCTCTTCTCCCTCTCCCTCCCCTAGCAGTAGGTTCGCTCCCTTGCACTCTCCTTTTTCCTCTCTGTCTCTCCTATTTATCTTCCTGTTCTTCTTCTGCTTAGCTGCCCACATCACATATATCTCTCTCGCTGACTCTACGGCATCATGTGATGGTCTGCTTGCTGCTGCTAACCTATAATGCTCATTAAGGTAGTTCTGCCAATAAGTTTCATGTGCATCTAGCTTTTCTAACAGTCCATTCACTGCCTCGTCTGGTTCGAAATCTTTCCCTTTCAATGTATCTAACCAACTCTTTTGTAGTAGATGTTGTGTGAGGTACTTGTCCATGTTCTCTGTCGGTCTTGGTCTCATCTCTTTGAACGCATTCTCCTCTACATACCTAGCCGCGCCACTGAGATTGTCGTATTTCCCTTTGACAATCCAGACTTTTTCAAACGGGCCATATATCTTTTTGCTTCGCAGGAATTGAATAACTTTCGTTTCCGAAAATGCAGTGGTCACGAGAAGCTGAAACATTCTGCAACGCTGAAGGTATTGCTGTTCTGTTCAGTAGGTCTTCTTTCTCACCTGGTAGATGTCTTTCTGTGTTCTTGTCATCGATCTCTTCTTTCTTCTCCTTGATTTTTCCTCCCATGCTTTCTTCTCGTCTTTGGTGAGATCTTTCCAGTTGTCTGGCTTCGCTATCTTCTGTTCTGGTGTCTTGCTGCCTCTCGCTCTCTGTGATGCTGAGTCGTCATCATCGTCACTCCCATCTGGTGTGTCACAAGTCAATCTCATGTGGTTCTCTCGGTTCTTCCATTTCTTCTGCTCTTCTCATGCGATCTCTATCGTAACCGTAATTAAGCTTCGCTGCTTTGTGGTTTTTGAAAGCATTATGAAACATATCCCCGAGAGTGCTATTAATACCATACACGTATTCCTCTGTCTGACTCCATAGTAACAACTCTGCAAATCTTTCTTGTTAACTTTCCGCTAAACACTGGTGTGTGTGACATAAGTTGCCTCATGTTAATTGCATGGTGCCGAAAATCGCTTTCGAATTCCCAGCGGCTCATAACAGTTGATTACTACTTCAACTTATTACCCAATGACTAACTCGTATCTTTATACAAGACTGTTTGCAGGAAGACTCCGAAAGGAGACGCGATGCTCGATCGACACTTTAATCAGCATTGTCACTAGTAGAATAGCAGAACTGACTATTCAGAGGCAGTACTCCAGGGGCAAACTGAATAAAATGCGCAGTCATAACTGTAACTGTCACTCAATGATTATTGTCCAATTCTCAATGTAAATAATGTCAGTTACATCAGTTACACTTATTGACTAACACTACGCAATGGACATATTTATTAATATAGTAGTATTTAGTCATATCGGCCTCTACATTGTTTTACATAGTTATTAATAGTTCTGGTACTGATGGCAGTCAGTTCCTTTATAGGACTGATCATTGCTTTACCTATTTTATTCAGTTGTATTTCCTTTATTCAAGTTTAGGCGGGTAGTTAGTTCAATTTGATTGAGCCCGTGTCTGGTTCAGTTTCCTTCTGTCTCAATAAAGACCAAGTGTCTACAGAATGAGAACCCCTCCCCCTGCAAACATCTTAATCTTACATTGGGTTATGAGCCTTGGTGGTGCTTCGTCTGCGTGGAGCTGGACCTATCTTCAGTCAAGCTGTGGCGGAACCGCATTCAATTGGGGGGAGGAAAAGTCTGGGCAGGGAATCGTGGGAGCGTCCTTCGACCATCGTGATGGCGGCAAAGTCCAGCTGCAGCCAGGCTGGGGGACCTTTTAGTGGAGACACTGCTGTGATCAGACTAGGAGTTGCTCGGTAGAGCAGTGGACAGACTTTTTGGTTGGTTGGGTCAAGGACCCAGTTGCGTCAGCTGAAAGCATGTTCTGAAATTTTGAATTTTATGGTAAGGAGACCTAAAATTCAAACTTTCAGAACAGTAAGGGGACCTAGGGCTG
Source organism: Paulinella micropora (assembly GCA_019918135.1). Lineage (NCBI taxonomy): Eukaryota > Cercozoa > Imbricatea > Euglyphida > Paulinellidae > Paulinella > Paulinella micropora. The sequence goes on from WBZZ01000177.1 coordinate 30,647, forward strand.
CTACTACGGGCAATCGGGTAGCTAGTGAAGTCGAGGGGTCTCGAGCTCCATCTAGGGCGATCCCTAGAGGTGGGAATTAGATTTCCGTCCGGGAAGACACCTGGGCATTTAAAGTTAGACGGTGGGAAAGAAACTTTGAGTGGTTCCCTCCGTAGAGGCAGCATGTTGGCTGCAAGTCAAGGTGTGGCAGCCCCTTATCAAGGGCGACACCTGTGGATAATGTATTATAAAAAGGTTTGAGGACAATAAGGGAGTGCATGTAGGCACAAAAGACTTGTTCGGTTGCAATGTTGGCAAAAATGTTGACAAATTTACCGGTGGTTCCGGACATTTTTTTCCAAAAGTTGCTGGAGCAGCAGGTGGTGCTGTTTCCGGTTTTTCGTTCCTGGCGTGATCTGTGGTGTGTGTTCCGGCAGTTTGAGCTGGGCAGCAGTTTAGGGACATTGTATGCGTCATTTTCTGCGTTTTTGGTGCAGTGGTTTGGACGTTCAAAGGACTTCGTTGGACATTGCTGAACTGTGGGAAAGTGAAGGGTGCAAATGTTATTGTTAATGGACTGGGGTTAAGTTTTAGTAGTCGGTGACTAAATTCAGTATTGGTATTTGCAAAGGTGTTGGCAAGGTTGGATGTATGTTGTTGGTAAGCAGCCTTCGTTTTTGGCGACGGTGGACGTTGAGTTTTCCTTGTTGCAGTCGGACGGGACATGAGGACTTTTAGCGTTGGAATCGGGAAGCAAAGGAAGGGGGGTAAGTAAGGAAATTTATTTCTTTTCTGTTGCTCGTGTTTCGGCGGGGCTTTTGTTTAGTTTGGGCAAGCAGACTGCTAGTCGTCGTTTGCTGTGACAGTTCTGGACGTAGGGGGAGAACAACGTACGTCATAGGAATTTTTTTTTTTTGTTCCTTTGAGACCGGACAGTTGTTCCTCTTCTCTCTCTTCTCTCCTCTCTCTGACTTGCCGGCATAGGGCAAGGACCCTTGGATTCTTTTGTATTGCTCAGTTTATTTCCTTCTCTATTATATACATTAATGGATAAGGAGTTAGGGGAGATACCTGTGTGTGTGTGTGTCTGTGTGTGTGTGTGTTCATATTTTCATACGTGTTTTGCTTTGTGCAGTTTTGTGAGTATGAATTGCTTTATCGTCGTGGTTGTTGCGGCGAGAATGTGTGAGTTATTATTTGGCACGAATGTGTGAGGATCGTATTTACATACGTGTTTGCTTTGTGAGTATGAATTGCTTTATCGTCGTGGTTGTTGCGGCGAGTATGTGTGAGTTATTATTCGGCGGAGGAGACATACACCTATGTGAGGAAGTTTGTTAAATGTTGCAGTGTGCTTATGCGTTGCTATATTGCCGAACTCCACTGGAGACATAGGATAACTCACTTGCTTATTTCGTTTTATTTATATATTACTACTAGTTTGTTCATTGTGTTTGTCAGCATCTCGTCCGTTTACTTGGTTGTGCTCGTGACACTGTTGAACATACATTAATTAATGTATTGACGTTGACATATACATATATGTATCTTCATATTGTGTGTTGGTCATTTTCCGTGCGAATGGTGTGGATTGCTCATGTATGCGATATTGATAATGATGGTGATGTGCTTCGTGCCGCAAGTTAACGATGTGTTTAAGGTTTCGCTGTTTGAATTGTGACCATATTTTATTAATTAACTTGTTTGGCTGTTGTCTGGCTTTATGACATTTATTGATACTATGTTGGCTCACATCGGCCGCTATTCCTAAATAGGGGGAGCAATGACAAATTTATTAATATAGTACTAGTTTAGTCATATGATCGGCCTCCCCATGTTTTACATACTCATTAATAGTTCTGGTACTGGTGGCAG
>WBZZ01000177.1:47500-50000 GCA_019918135.1 Paulinella micropora
GGCCCCACAGGTAACAAGTTGGACAGGAGAGAGAGAGAGAGAGAGAGAGAGAGAGAGAGAGAGAGAGAGATAATGAATGAATACTCATAGACATATATATACAATATATATATATATATATATATATATATATATTTATTTATTTAATATGTTTAGACCTGTGCAAGTGCTCGTGCCAGCAGCGTCTTACCCGAGCCTAATCATAATAATAATAATAATAATAATAATAATAATAATAATAATAATAATAATGATGATAATGACTATAAATAACAAGAACAAGAATAAGAACAAGAACAAGAACAGGAACAGGAACCAAAACATTACTACCGGGCGGTCCGTGCAGCAAGACGCCGTTGGGCGGCTGTAGGCCGAGTTTCAAGAACAGCTCCGGGTACAGCAGAGGCAGCAGCACGCTCTCTTGCAGACATTGCACCTAGGTAAGTAAGTAGGTAGGTACGAAGATGGGAGCGTAGGTAGGAGGTAGGTAGGTAGGTAGGTAGGTAAGTACGAGGTAGGTAGGTAGGTAACTAGGTAGGTAGGTAGGTAGGTAGGTAGGTAGGTAGGTAGGTAGGTAGGTAGACCTGCGTGCCCAGCCCACCCACCAGGGATGTCCATGCCTGTTCTGCCGACTGGAACACACGTCGCTTGTTCTTCTTCTCGCCCGCTCTTTGGCCAGGCGAATCCCGCGGCTTGATGGAGTAGCACAGGCGGCGATGGCTACGTTTGAGCTACACACACAGCAACAACCAGCAGAGCGATTTTCAAACAAAGCGGCAAAGCTAAAATTGACATGTTTTGCGGGTCGAATTCGGCACGTCGCATCGCATGTATGATCATACGGTAGCTTAACCAGTCCTCTGATAGGTTAAACATCGGGTTGCTACCTGTCGTTTGCGCATTTTGCGCTCTTCTTTCTCGAGGTGCTGCTCAGTGTCGGAGCTCGAGTCTGCAGAAAGACAGACACACCGACACACATGGATATGGTTTGTGTCTTTGATGTAATATGTTTGTATCTTTGTGTTTGTGTCTCTTTGTAGCAGCCCACACGAGAGCGGTTCAGACTGGCTGATTTGCTCAGTGGCTGCTGGATTGATATATGTGTCTTTGATAGCTGGATTGATAGATGTTATGGATTGGCTGGCCGACTACGTCCGCTGGTTGTGGTCGTTGTCGACTGTCAGATTGATTGATCGGTCGATTGATTGAAAGACGTGATGGATAGCTGGGTTGATTGTTGTAAAAGCTTGCTGACTATGTCGGATGGAGGTGATGTTGTCGACTTGCAGTTTGATTGGTCGATTGATTGGTCGATTGATGTTTGTGTTGGATTGCTGCATTGATTGATGTGATAGTTTGCTGACCATGTCCGCTGCAGTTGTGGTCGTTGTCGACTTTCAGTTTGATTGATTGGTCGATTGATTTGCTGGATTGATAGGTGTTTGAAAGCTGGATTGATTGATGTGACAACATAGTCAAACTCTGATCTACGCTTTCTCCGTTAGTAGTGCTGTAGCAATTCTGAAACCATGCTTCAAAAGCTAGAAACAAAGGCTTTCAAATATTTGCTCAGTATCGTATCCCAAATAGTGAGCGAGAACATTGCTATCAAGTTCGATAGTTGTTAGCTTGCTGACCATGTCCGCTGGAGGTGTCGTCGTTGTCCACTCGACGTCGTCGCCTCGTCCGCTTCTTGTCTGTCATGTTCATGTGCGTATGCATGTATGCATGCATGTATGTATGTATGTATGTATATGTACGTATTCATACATATATGTATGTCTTTACCTTTCGCTTTTTCCTGCCGTGTGCGTTCGCCGTCCATCTTGACCTCATTCAGACGTAGCAACGCTAACCAGAAATAAAACATTAAAAAAAAAAAAAATTAAAAAGTACGAGAATGTCTATTTTCCATGACTTTTATTTTATTTTATTTTATTTTTTAATGATAAAGGTCAAATGAAAATTTTCGGCCACCCTGTTTATTCACCGCAAAATACGGTGTCTAAGTTTTTTGGCCAAAACTTGAGGCGGCCGAAATTTTTTCACCTGTCCTTATTGTTATTCTTTGAATCTGAATAACCAAGTGAAAGGCTTCGATCGGCCGCAGCAACGAAGAGCTTGAAATAAATTGTTTACTTGTACTAGCAACTTTGTCAAATGCCAACATGCACAGATACACATACCCGAAGACGGCACGCGCCGGAACGAGGGTGTTTCCTTTTTGTTCCCCTGCTCTTTTGTACGGGCCGGTGGCGCCTGCGGCTGCTGCAGGGCCTGACAGAAATAAATAAATGAATGAATGAATAAATAAATAAATAAATAAATAAATAAATAAATAAATAAATAAATAAATAAATAAATAAATAAATACATACATACATACATACATACATACATACATGCATGCAATTCAATGCATGCATGCAATGCATGCATGCATGCATGCATACATACATACATACATACATACATACATACATGCATGCATAGATACTTG
>WBZZ01000177.1:65000-67500 GCA_019918135.1 Paulinella micropora
GAGGAGGTGGTTGGGCCTCTTCCCACTGGTTTCGAGGCTATGTCGTTGTGTTGGCTCCGAGGCTATGTTGTTGTGTTGGTTCCGAGGCTATGTAGTTGTGTTGGTTCCGAGGCTCTGTTGTTGTGTGGGTTCCGAGGCTATGTCGATGTGGGTTCCGAGGCTATGTTGTTGTGTTGGTTCCGAGGCCATGTCGTTGTGTTGTTTTTTATAAGACATACACCACGTGGGATCAAAGGGGTATTTACATTCCGCGATCTAGGGGTGGTGACGGGTTTCGAGGCGTCCCAGATACTTACCACAAAACGTCCTCATGCGCTGGCAGACCGCATGAAATGTCTGCTACCCCTGTGAGTACCTCCATGCGGGACCTACCCAGTCTCGTGGAGCTCTCACGCGGGGAAGATCAATCATTTGTAGTTGATTTCCTGCAAGGTACCCGACACTGTGCGGGTAGTATGCAGGATGGTTAGAGTCACTCTTCCCTCCCCAACATACTCACTGTAGTCCCTGTTGGGTCGAGGGATGGAGGCGCATGGCCCTCGGGCTCAGCCATGACAGATCAATATATATATTTATTATTATTATTATTATTATTATTATTATTACTATTATTATTATTATTATTATTATTATTATTATTTTGGACACCGTGATAGCCCAGTGGTCAAGTTCTACCATCTGGGCCCTGTCGCCAGTTCGATTCCCGTCGGTGCCACCAGTATTTTCATTGAACATACCGGTCTATTTCTGGACCAGTATTTTCATTGAACATACCGGCCCGTCTGGAAGTGTTGGAACTGCCCTTGCGGGGGTGTCATTAGAGCTGATCGTCAATTCTTCGTACTCCCCTCACGGGTGAGACGATGGAGGCGCATGTGCAGAAATGCATCAGCCATTGACAGAGAAGCACTATTATTATTATTATTATTATTATTATTATTATTATTATTATTATTATTATTATTATTATTATTGGACACCGTGATAGCCCATTGGTCAAGTTCTACCATCTGGGCCCTGTCGCCAGTTCGATTCCCGTCGGTGCCACCAGTATTTTCATTGAACATACCGGTCCGTCTGGACCAGTATTTTCATTGAACATACCGGTCCGTCTGGAAGTGTTGGAACTGCCCTTGCGGGGGTGTCATTACAGCCTATCGTCAATTCTTCGTACTCCCCTCACGGGTGAGACGATGGAGGCGCATGTGCAGAAATGCATCAGCCATTGACAGAGAAGCACTATTATTGTTATTGTTATTATTATTATTATTATTATTATTATTATTATTATTATTATTATTGTGGACACCGTGATAGCCCAGTGGTCAAGTTCTACCATCTGGGCCCTGTCGCCAGTTCGATTCCCGTCGGTGCCACCAGTATTTTCATTGAACATACCGCTCCGTCTGGACCAGTATTTTCATTGAACATACCGGCCGTCTGGAAGTGTTGGAACTGCCCTTGCGGGGGTGTCATTAGAGCTTATCGTCAATTCTTCGTACTCCCCTCACGGGTGAGACGATGGAGGCGCATGTGCAGAAATGCATCAGCCATTGACAGAGAAGCACTATTATTATTATTATTATTATTATTATTATTATTATTATTATTATTATTATTATTATTATTATTATTATTGTGGCACCGCGATAGCCCAGTGGTTAAGGTCTACCATCTGGGACCTGTCGCCAGTTCGATTCCCGTCGGTGCCAGTATTTTCAAAGGATATTTTCTTTGAAAGTATTGGTCTGTCTGGAAGGCTTGGAGCTGCCTTGCGGGGGTGTCAGTAGAGCCTATCGTCAAATCTTCGTACTCCCCTCACGGGTGAGACGATGGAGGCACATGTGCAGAAATGCATTCGCCATTGACTGAGAAGCACTATTATTATTATTATTATTATTATTATTATTATTATTATTATTATTATTGGACACCGTGATAGCCCAGTGGTCAAGTTCTACCATCTGGGCCCTGTGTCGCCAGTTCGATTCCCGTCGGTGCCACCAGTATTTTCATTGAACATACCGTTCCGTCTGGACCAGTATTTTCATTGAACATACCGGTCCGTCTGGAAGTGTTGGAACTGCCCTTGCGGGGGTGTCATTACAGCCTATCGTCAATTCTTCGTACTCCCCTCACGGGTGAGACGATGGAGGCGCATGTGCAGAAATGCATCAGCCATTGACAGAGAAGCACTATTATTGTTGTTGTTATTATTATTATTATTATTATTATTATTATTATTATTATTATTCTACCATCTGGGCCCTGTCGCCAGTTCGATTCCCGTCGGTGCCACCAGTATTTTCATTGAACATACCGGCCCGTCTGGAAGTGTTGGAACTGCCCGTGCGGGGGTGTCATTAGAGCCTATCGTCAATTCTTCGTACTCCCCTCACGGGTGAGACGATGGAGGCGCATGTGCAGATTTGCATCAGCCATTGACAGAGAAGCACTATTATTATTATTATTATTATTATTATTATTATTATTATTATTG
>WBZZ01000177.1:72500-75000 GCA_019918135.1 Paulinella micropora
TACAGCTTCTATCTATCTATCTATCTATCTATCTATCTATCTATCTATCTACCCTACCTATCTATCTATACATCTATACATGCTTATATGTTTCTGTAGGATGATCCGAGGCCTTACAGCTTCTATCTATCTATCTATCTATCTATCTATCTATCTATCTATCTATCTACCCTAACTATCTATCTATACATCTATACATGCTTGTATGTTCCTGTAGGATGATCCGAGGCCTTACAGCTTCTATCTATCTATCTATCTATCTATCTATCTATCTATCTATTTATCTATCTATCTATCTATCTATCTATCTATCTATCTATCTATCTATCTATCTACCCTACCTATCTATCTATACATCTATACATGCTTATATGTTTCTGTAGGATGATCCTAGGCCTTACAGCTGCTATCTATCTATCTATCTATCTATCTATCTATCTATCTACCTACCTACCCTACCTATCTATCTATACATCTATACATGCTTATATGTTTGTATAGGATGATCCGAGGCCTTACAGCTTCTATCACAAAGATGAGGTCACTGTGTGTATCTATCTATCTTTTACCTATATCTTTACCTTTTCTTTATCTTTACCTTTATCTTTATCCTCTTCTTTATCTTTATCGTATCTTCATCTTCATCTTTATCTTTATCTTATCTTTATCTTATCTTAGCTTATCTCATCTTATCTTTTATCTTATCTTTTATCTTATCTTATCTTATCTCATCTTATCTCATCTTATCTTATCTTATCTTATCTTATCTTATCTTATCTCATCTCATCTCATCTCATCTTATCTTATCTTATCTTATCTTATCTTATCTCATCTCATCTCATCTTATCTTATCTTATCTTATCTTATCTTATCTTATCTTATCTTATCTTATCTTATCTTATCTTATCTTACCTTACCTTACCTTACCTTACCTTATCTTACCTTATCTTTTCTTATCTTATCTTATCTCATCTCATCTCATCTCATCTCATCTCATCTCATCTCATCTCATCTCATCTCATCTTATCTTATCTTATCTTATCTCATCTCATCTCATCTCATCTCATCTCATCTCATCTTATCTTATCTTATCTTATCTTATCTCATCTCATCTTATCTCATCTCATCTTATCTTATCTTATCTTATCTTATCTTATCTTATCTTATCTTTATCTTATCTTTATCTTTATCTTTATCTTTATCTTTATCTTATCTCATCTCATCTCATCTCATCTCATCTTATCTTATCTTATCTTATCTTATCTTATCTTAATCTCTTTATCTTATCTTTATATTTATCTTATCTCATCTTATCTTATCTTATCTTATCTTATCTTATCTTATCTTATCTTGTCTTATCTTATCTTATCTTATCTTATCTTATCTTATCTTATCGAATCTTATCTTATCGAATCTTATCTTATCGAATCTTATCTTATCTTATCTTATCTTATCTTATCTTATCTTATCTTATCTCATCTTATCTTATCTCATCTTATCTTATCTCATCTTATCTTATCTTACCTTATCTTATCTCATCTCATCTTATCTTATCTCATCTTATCTTATCTTATCATATCTCATCTTATCTTATCTTATCTTATCTTATCTTATCTTATCTTATCTTATCTTATCTTATCTTTATCTCATCTTATCTTTATCTCATCTTATCTTATCTTATCTTATTTTATCTTATCTTATTTTATCTTATCTTATCTTATCTTATCTTATCTTATCTTATCTTATCTTATCTTATCTTATCTTTATCTTTATCTTATCTTTATCTTTATCTTATCTTATCTTATCTTATCTTATTTTATCTTATCTTATCTCATCTTATCTTATCTCATCTTATCTTGTCTTATCTTATCTTGTCTTATCTTATCTTGTCTTATCTCATCTCATCTCATCTCATCTTATCTCATCTTATCTTATCTTATCTTATCTTATCTTATCTTATCTTATCTTATCTTGTCTTATCTCATCTCATCTTATCTCATCTTATCTTATCTTATCTCATCTTATCTTATCTTATCTTATCTTATCTTATCTTATCTTATCTTATCTTATCTCATCTTATCTTATCTTATCTTATCTTTATCTTATCTTTATCTTATCTTATCTTATCTTATCTTATCGTATCATAGGAAATCATGGAAACGCTCAAACAGACACTGAAAGCTCAGAATGCCTCTACGGAGGTAAGTGAGAGTGTGTTGTGAGAGGTTGGATGGGGGAATGCCTCCGAGCGAGTAGCGAGTCTGGGAGCTGCTCGACATTCTACCCCCCCCCCCCCCCTTCCCCCTCACGGACTGTGTAAACTTGACATATACATTACATCTATAAAAGAAACGCATAATTATCCTAATTAACATGCATAACACGCACCATAGCACTTAGAGACATATGTCACAGGCATACGATACAGACATAAAATACAAACAGAACAAGTTATTATGTTATGTGTACTACTTACCTTAGCTCGATCACTTGCAATCGC
>WBZZ01000177.1:85000-87500 GCA_019918135.1 Paulinella micropora
AATGCCGCTTTATCGGCTCGCCGCATAATATACTATTATGGGGCACGACCTCATAAAGTGAAAATTCTGGTCTCGAAACGGATTCATAAAGTGAAAAATTGTGGGTGAACAAAAATAACGCAGACACTGAATGTTTGTGACACAACTTTTGTGGGTAAAATAAATTCGATAGAGCTGACCCATAAAAGTACAAATGCGACTCGCCGATGAAATCGGCTAATTTATGGGTCTCATTGGGCCGGCTCGAATCCATAAATGCCCACTTCACTTCATCGGCTCGCCGCATAACATACTATTCTAAACAGCCCACTTCACAAGTTTTTAGTTTGCAAGAATCGGCTGAGAACCAAGCGCTTTGACGTCATTGTTATTTCTACTTAAGCAAGCAGCAAGAAGCTTGCATAAGCGTGTTGTGTGTTGTATTCTACTAGGGCATTTTGGTCCGTACCTTAGATGGGCACGCACACAGAGTCAGTTTGCCCCTTCACCCCTCCCCCCCCCCCCCCCCGTTCCCCCATCCTCCCCCTTTTCCCGGCTTATTACCCCAAAATATGGTTTCGTACACGGGAAAAGAAAGTATCATTCGCTCCGAATCTTGTTGTTGCACCAAACACGTGATTGAACAACGAAGATGCTCTGAGCAATCGCCCACGCTGTGTGGGGAGACAACTATGTGTGTATGTGAGTGTATGTATGTGTGTGTATGCATGTTAGTTGCTCACGTTCTCATTGAGCCACGGAAGATGCACTATACAGCGTGCGGGGAGAGTAGTATATTATGCGGCTAGCCACAAATTTGACGTGTTTTGCGGGCGAGCCGGGCCGGCGAGCCCGCAAAACACGTCAAATTTGGCGCGCCGCATATGTAGTTTTATCGGTAACCTGACCAAACTTTGTGGAGGTGACCGATAAAGCTGTGTGTGTGTGTGTGTGTGTATGTAAGGTAAACACGTTATCCTTGAACACAGAAGACGCACTGAGAAGGGGCCCATACAGTGTGCGGGGACACAGCTCAGACAACACTGACGAACGTCCGTTTCCTCCTCCTCAATCTTTCTTTCTTTCTTTCTTTCTTTCTTTCTTTCTTTCTTCTTTCTATCTCTCTCTCTCTCTCTCTCTCTACCCATTCAGCATGCATGTATGTATGTGTATGTATGTGTATGTATGTATGTATGTATGTATGTAGGTATGTACTGTGTGCTAGGTGCGCTGAAATGCAAGAGGAAGTACTATGTATGTATGTATGTACGTAGGTATGTAAGTAAGTAAGTATGTATGTATGTATGTATGTATGTATGTATGTATGTATGTGTGTGTGTGTATACGTACGTACGTAGGTACGTACGTACGTACGTATGTACGTATGTATGCATGCATGTATGCATGTATGTATGTATGTATGTATGTATGTATGTATGTATGCATGCATGCATGCATGCATGTATGTATGTATGTATGTATGTATCACAGGGTCGGTGGAGTGCAAGAGGAAATACGACGAGATCGCCAAAAGAAACGGGTCTCTCTCTCTCTCTCCTTTCTTTCTTTCTTTCTTTCTTTCTTTCTTTTCTTTCTTTTCTTTCTTTCTTTCTCTTTCTCGCGCGGCTCGTTTGCCAAACGTAACGGCTACCGCAAAATCGTGACGGTTATCGCAAAAAAGTAACGGATATCGCATAACGTAACGACTATCGCAAAAAAGTAACGGATATCGCCTAACGTAACGGCTGTCGCAAAAACGTAACGGCTATCACATGGGTTTTCCTGTTGTTGTTATCGTTGTTATCGTCGTGACTCGTTGTCGACTACTACTACTACTACTACTACTACTACTACTACTACTACTAGTATTGTTTTATTATTATTATTATTATTATTATTATTATTATGGACACCGTGATAGCCCAGTGGTCAAGTTCTACCATCTGGGCCCTGTCGCCAGTTCGATTCCCGTCGGTGCCACCAGTATTTTCATTGAACATACCGGTCTATTTCTGGACCAGTATTTTCATTGAACATACCGGCCCGTCTGGAAGTGTTGGAACTGCCCTTGCGGGGGTGTCATTAGAGCTTATCGTCAATTCTTCGTACTCCCCTCACGGGTGAGACGATGGAGGCGCATGTGCAGAAATGCATCAGCCATTGACAGAGAAGCACTATTATTATTATTATTATTATTATTATTATTATTATTATTAACTCCGCATATGCTGGTTGATAGCCCAGGACCCAGCAGACACCAGATTGTTATGGGTGGGGTTTCGAGGCAGCTCTAGCAACCACGCTTGGTGTATGCACTTGCACATTCGGTGACGTCTTGCAAGAGGTTGCTGGGACTGCGGAACAACCTCGGCTTAGTGCAGTCTTGCCCTCAGGAGCTCCATCGGTGGCCCCGATCATCAGGCGAGAGACTGACACGGGGGGGTGGAGGACCTCGAACAAGGGTATTGGAGGCTTATGTCCGTTGAGGATATGCCATTAGCTGCATCAGTACGCCTCAGAT
>WBZZ01000177.1:95000-97500 GCA_019918135.1 Paulinella micropora
AGTCCCGACGGGCGCTGTGTAGCTTCTGGGGGCAAAGACCGCAACCTCAAAATCTGGGTGGCATGATTTGACAACCAAGATTTTCTTTCTTTTTTTCTTTCTTTCTTTCCTTCTTTCTTTCTCAAGATCTGGGTGACAGGATCAGCTGACAACAGCCAACTTCTTTTTTTCTTTCTTTTCTTTTCTTTTCATGATCTGGCTTGCCTGACAAGAGCTAACGGAGGCTAATGTGTTTCTTTCTTTCTTTCTTTCTTTCCTTTTTTTTTTTTTTTTTTTTTTACGCAAGCACTGTTTTAATAGAATACTTGCCACTCGTAGAGCTGAGTGGGAAGCAGAATAGATAAAATGGAAGAGGTATCAAGGGATAAATTTTAATACAAAAAGAGATAACTTTTTTTTTTTTTTTTTTTTTTTTTTTTTTTTTTTTTTTTTTGTTTTTGTTTTGTTTCGAGTCTCAATGTCTGGGTGACCTGACCTGCGATTCTTCTTTCTTTCATTCAGTCATCCAGTCTTTCTCTCTTTCTTTCTTTGTAAGTACTTACTGTATAATACTATTCAGGTATTAATAGTGGTATTTATGAGAAAAATAAAGGTTCATGGATTTTAATAAAAATAGCATGTTCAGTAGCCTTTTGGTCCAACATAAAGATGTGCAAAATATTCAACTAATATGACTCACTGCGGGGACTCTGAAAAGAATCGGTAAAGGCCTCTCTAACATGGGCACGCCGGTTGAGTTGCTCAAAGATTCAACCGCCCGTGACTGGCGGCCACTGACGGGTGACTCCCGGCATGGACTGACTCTGAGTCCGAGTCGTCTGAGCTGGAATGTCAGTCACCGTGCCCAGGATGTCCCGGCGGCGAAGTCACGAGCCGTTGCTATTGTATAATATTAACTTGATACTACCGTGACTGGGTACATTCAAGTGTCAAACTCAGCCAGCGAATTTGAGTTAAGGGTCCGCCGCTGAGATTTCAGATTAGCGGTCAGATTTTAGATTAGCCACGGTGGTCAGAATTCAAATTAGTTCAATTTAACGGTAATATTGCTGTTGACATTCAAGACAACAACAAAAATTAGTTTTTCATTTTTGTGTCAGATTTTCATTTTTGTGACAGTTTTTCATTTTTGTGACAAAAATTCAAATTTTCAAATTTAACGGTAACATTTCGCGAAAATTTACGATATTTTGCGGACGAATATAGCCGTTAATTTGAAAAATTCAAATTTTCACCCAAAATCAAAATTCCAACCAAAACTGAAATTCCAACCAAAACAGAAAAATCAATTTTTTTTGTTGTCTTGAATGTCAACAGCAATATTTCGCAAAAATTATGCAGATTTTGCGGACGGATATAGCCGTTAAGTTGCACTAATTTGAATTTTGACCTCTAATCTAAAATCTGACCGCTACTATGATCTGAAATCTTCCCCTTAACACAAATTCTATGCGGCTGAGTTTGACACTTGAATGTACCCAGTAATATAATAACATGAATGCGGCATCGCCGTGACATCAGGACCTGGTCACGTAGCCTACGTCTACGGCTCGGACTCGGAAGCAGCTGCAGCGTCCAAAGCAGGACCCGGCGGCATTGACTTTTCCAGTTCAACATTAAATTGTCATTTACATATTAATCATAAAACGATACTCGAAGGACACCAAGCCAGAAGCACACGTCAACTACTTTGGCTGACATGCCGGCTTCGATATTGTTATTAATAATACTGACATTTGTGATAACTGAGAAGCGGATCGGACTGATTTTTTTGTTATTAATATTGCTGTTGACATTCAAGACAACAAAAAAAATTGATTTTTCTGTTTTGGTTGGAATTTCAGTTTTGGTTGGAATTTTGATTTTGGGTGAAAATTTGAATTTTCAAATTAACGGCTATATTCGTCCGCAAAATATCGTAAATTTTCGCGAAATGTTACCGTTAAATTTGAAAATTTGAATTTTTGTCACAAAAATGAAAAACTGTCACAAAAACTTCGGAAAATCTGACACAAAAATGAAAAACTAATTTTTGTTGTTGTCTTGAATGTCAACAGCAATAATTCAAAGCTTATTGTGACTAAGATGCTTCATGGTCTGCAGCTTGGCCCCCATGGCGTGCCATGATAATAAATACATATCAGCCCGATCAGGCTTTTGCTCATGACAGACGAGGTCTAGCGCAACTTGAATGATTTCAAGTAGGGTGATTAAGTTATTAATATAACTGACTAAATCTTACAAGGGGAAAAATTGTGTAGGACGAGATTGCCTGATAGAAGCAGCTGAGGAATCAAAAAAAGAGTCCCAGAAAGAAACACTGCCCGGGACGCTGTTAACAAAAGAAATGTGTTTGTAGTATGATTGCGGACTTCAGAGAGAGAGAGAGGGAGAGAGAGAGAGAGAGAGAGAGAGAGAGAGAGAGAGAGAGAGAGAGAGAGGCATCAGCGTGTCCGACTGTCTTGTTGTGTCAGCAAGCGCTGCGGCTCTGTTGGGCTGT
>WBZZ01000177.1:110000-112500 GCA_019918135.1 Paulinella micropora
GGCGGGGCCAGGGCTCGTTCCATAAAGCGCCCCTTGCAGAACGAGCTCCCACCTCCATTACAGAGGGCCCAGTAAGCAGATGGAGTTTCGAGACTGTTCGACAGTCTAGTATAAACCGACAGAGCACTGTGGGTTTTATTCCGGGCTCAACAAGCGAGAAAGGGCACCCTGAGAGAACAGGATTGTGCTTCCCGTCGCTATTTCGGCATATGACTTATAGGCGTATGGCTAGGCACACATAAGGCACCCCACCACGGGCCCAGCACACCCACACCATCCCCTAATTCTCTGTCTGTCGACAGATGGCACCCATTTCAAAAAATCAAGCCCAAGAGAGGGTCAGTGACGCCTCAAGTGGCCTTGGTTCATTCCGTAGAGTAAGTGATAAGATCAACTGATGAGATATCGACTAATGTCAGAAAAAAGGAGCTTCTGATTTCGTCAACCAGGAAGTCTGTGGGTAAAGTATTAACCCGATGCCCAGCTAAGCCGTGATGTTTGCACGGAAGGGACTGATACAGGCAATACCAAAGCTTCCTAGTACCAGGCGGGGCCAGGGCTCATTCCATAGATAGATAGATAGATAGATAGATAGATAGATAGATAGATAGATAGATAGATAGATAGATAGATAGATAGATAGATAGATAGATAGATAGATAGATAGATAGATAGATAGATAGATAGATAGATAGATAGATCGGTGGATAGATAGATAGATAGATAGATAGATAGATAGACAGATAGATAGATAGATAGATAGATAGATAGATAGATAGATAGATAGATAGATAGATAGATAGATAGATAGATAGATAGATATGTTTGGTCTATCAGCTCTGCATATCCGAAGACATAGGCATCCATTCCACCCCGCCGCCAATCGGCGACTGGGTAGCGGGCTGGGAATGGGCACTAGGCCCCGAATTTGTGCAGTCTGACGGTTCTACGACCCTCCCTGGCTAGAGGGCCGTAAAACAACCCAGACACGTGTCCGTGATCACGTGCCCCGCCAAGGCTCGGGCCCGAGGGGTACACCAACCCTCGAGCTTCATCCAAGGCGACCACTTTCGCGGCGGCCGGACTATACCTTAAGATCTCCCTGCTTATGTGCCTACCCGCACACAGGAAGATCCCACTCCCGTCTAGTCTCTGAACCTTTCCCATTTGTCAGGACACCACTGGGTAGTGGCGACGGAGGACTACCGGGCCAGCTGCAGCGGTGACATAAGTGGGCCGACGTCGAGAGTAGTGGCCATTTGGATAGATAGATAGATAGATAGATAGATAGATAGATAGATAGATAGATAGATAGATGGATCGGTGGATAGATAGATAGATAGATAGATAGATAGATAGATAGATAGATAGATAGATAGACAGACAGATAGATAGATAGATAGATAGATAGATAGATAGATAGATAGATAGATAGATAGATAGATAGATAGATAGATAGATAGATAGATAGATAGATAGATAGATAGATAGATAGATAGATAGATAGATAGATAGATAGATAGATAGATAGATAGATGAAATATCGACTAATGTCAGAAAAAAGGAGCTTCTGATTTCGTCAACCAGGAAGTCTGTGGGTAAAGTATTAACCCGATGCCCAGCTAAGCCGTGATGTTTGCACGGAAGGGACTGATACAGGCAATACCAAAGCTCCCTAGTACCAGGCGGGGCCAGGGCTCGTTCCATAAAGCGCCCCTTGCAGAACGAGCTCCCACCTCCATTACAGAGGGCCCAGTAAGCAGATGGAGTTTCGAGACTGTTCGACAGTCTAGTATAAACCGACAGAGCACTGTGGGTTTTATTCCGGGCTCAACAAGCGAGAAAGGGCACCCTGAGGGAACAGGATTGTGCTTCCCGTCGCTATTTCGGCATGTGACTTATAAGATAGATAGATAGATAGATAGATAGATAGATAGATAGATAGATAGATAGATAGATAGATAGATAGATAGATAGATAGATAGATAGATAGATAGATAGATAGATAGATAGATAGATAGATAGATAGATAGATAGCATGTGCCACCGCGTCGACAGGGAAGAGGTCGGAAGACAGGTCGCCAGCCAACTCGTCGCTCTCCACGAAGGCCTGCAACGAACCCACCTAATACACACAAATAACTAAGAGGTCGGAAGACGGTCGCCAGCCAACTCGTCGCTCTCCACGAAGGCCTGCAACGAACCCACCTGCAGACACACAGAGATTGCTAAGAGGGAGAAGACAGGTCGCCAGCCAACCCATCGCTCTCCACGAAGGCCTGCAACGAACCCACCTGAGACTCACAGAGATAGCTAGATCGATAGATAGATGAATAGATAAGCATACAGATGGATAGACAGATGAATAGATCGATAGATCGATCGATAGATAGATAGATAGATAGATAGATAGATAGATAGATAGATAGACAGACAGACAGATAGATAGATAGATAGATAGATAGATAGATAGATAGATAGATAGATAGATAGATAGATA
>WBZZ01000177.1:115000-120000 GCA_019918135.1 Paulinella micropora
ACAACAAGGAGGCGAGACGCGGCTTGAAGCCCAGCGATAGCCCTGTGCCTGCACCTAACAACCACAACAACCAAGACAAAAACAACAACAACAACGATGACGACAACAACGACATCATCATCATCATCATCAACAACAACAACAACAACGAAGATGACGACGACAACAACAGCGACAACAATGTCAACAACATGAACAAATAAACCTCGGAGTACGCTCTGCAGTTCGGTCGGACATAAGCCCCCGATGATGCGAATGGGCAATCCCTCCTGCCGCTCCCAGCCGTCCAGCAACAGATACAACCCGCAGCCATCGCGCACATGCACCTGACCAACACACACAACACACACAACACGCAGACCCTAAAACAGACCCCAGAATCGCAAATACCGTGAAATATTCGGGGAAAATAAAAAAAATCTATCTAATTTTGACCCTCAATCATACAGAATTCGAAACAGTTAGACCAGAAATCCCGGAGGCAAATAAGACTATAGTTCCAGAATCCACAAACAGTCAAACCGTAAATACCGAGTAAAATACCTGGTAAGAATATTTGGCCAAAATACATAATAATTCTAGAATTCTTTGTGAGACCGTAAATCCCGTGGATATTTGGCGAAAGTAAAACAAACTGCCAGACCTCGTCCAGCATGCGGCGGCTACGTAGCTCGAGTCCTCGGAAGAACAGCCGCTGGATGGACTGCGGAATACCCAGCCGGTCCTTCAAGTGGTCCTTCACATCCTTGACCGTGGCCCTGCCGGGCCACACATGACACGAACGCGTGCAGATGGAAGAGCACATCACGGAGAGAAGAGGAGAGGAGGAGGAGGAGGGGGGAGGGGGGGGGGGTGGAGGGAGGAGGAGGGAGGAGGAGGAGGAGGAGGAGGAGAGGAGGAGAGGAGGAGGAGGGGAGGGGGAAGAGGAGGGGGGGGGGGGGGGGGGGGGGGGGGGGGAAGAGGAGGTGGGGCAGGAGCAGGAGCGGGAGCAGGAGCAGGAGAAGGAGGAGAAGGAGGAGAAGGAGGAGAAGGAGGAAAAGGAGGAAAAGGAGGAAGAGGAGGAGGGAAGAAAAAAAAAAAAAAAGAAGAAGAAGAAGAAGAAGAAGAAGAAGAAGAAGAAGAAGAAGAAGAAGAAGAAGAAGAAGAAGGAGAAGGAGGAGGAGGAGGATTTCATATATATGTAAAACAACAGCAAGAACAACAACAAGAACAACAACAAGAACAAAAACAAGAACAACAACAAGAACAACAACAAGAACAGAATAACAAAAACAACAGCAAAAACAATAACAAGAACAAGAACAAGAACAACAACAAGAACAAGAACAAAAACCACAACAAGAACAGCAGCAACAACAACAACAACAACAACAACAATAACAATAATAATAATAATAATAATAATAATAATAATAATAATAGTAAGAGTAAGAGTAGTAAGTAGTAGTAGTAGTAAGAAGTAGTAGTAGTAGTAGTAGTAGTAGTAGTAGTAGTAGTAGTAGTAGTAGTAGTAGTAGTAGTAGTAGTAGTAGTAGTAGTAAGTAGTAGTAAGTAGTAGTAGTAGTAGTAGTAGTAGTAGTAGTAGTAGTAGTAGTAGTAGTAGTAGTAGTAGTAGTAGTAGTAATAATGATAATAATAATAATAATACTATATCTGAGGCGTACTGATGCAGCTAATGGCATATCCTCAACGGACATAAGCCTCCAATACCCTTGTTCGAGGTCCTCCACCCCCCCGTGTCAGTCTCTCGCCTGATGATCGGGGCCACCGATGGAGCTCCTGAGGGCAAGACTGCACTAAGCCGAGGTTATTCCGCAGTCCCAGCAACCTCTTGCAAGACGTCACCGAATGTGCAAGTGCATACACCAAGCGCGGTTGCTAGAGCTGCCTCGAAACCCCACCCATAACAATCTGGTGTCTGCTGGGTCCTGGGCTATCAACCAGCATATGCTGAGTTTAAGATCTTTTACGCGCGCAACGACCCTCCTCCCCAGCATCTACCACCAAAGGGTTATGAGTTGGCGTCACAGTTTAACGCCTTGAGGCCATTGGGCTGGAACTCTGTTTAGCAAGTGTGACTAGGTTTTTTCATCGGGATTTCCCTCAAATATGTCACAGTCAACACTCCAAGGCAGATTTACTATATCTGAGGCACTGATGCAGCTAATCGCATATCCTCAACGGACATAAACCTCCAATACCCTTGTTCGAGGTCCTCCACCCCCCCGTGTCAGTCTCTCGCCTGATGATCGGGGCCACCGATGGAGCTCCTGAGGGCAAGACTGCACTAAGCCGAGGTTATTCCGCAGTCCCAGCAACCTCTTGCAAGACGTCACCGAATGTGCAAGTGCATACACCAAGCGCGGTTGCTAGAGCTGCCTCGAAACCCCACCCATAACAATCTGGTGTCTGCTGGGTCCTGGGCTATCAACCAGCATATGCGGAGTTTAAGATCTTTTACGCGCGCAACGACCCTCCTCCCCAGCATCTACCACCAAAGGGTTATGAGTTGGCGTCACAGTTTAACGCCTTGAGGCCATTGGGCTGGAACTCTGTTTAGCAAGTGTGACTAGGTTTTTTCATCGGGATTTCCCTCAAATATGTCACAGTCAACACTCCAAGGCAGATTTACAATAATAATAATAATAATAATAATAATAATAATAATAATAATAATAATAGTGCTTCTCTGTCAATGGCTGATGCATTTCTGCACATGCGCCTCCATCGTCTCACCCGTGAGGGGAGTACGAAGAATTGACGATAAGCTCTAATGACACCCCCGCAAGGGCAGTTCCAACACTTCCAGACGGGCCGGTATGTTCAATGAAAATACTGGTCCAGAAATAGACAGGTATGTTCAATGAAAATACTGGTGGCACCGACGGGAATCGAACTGGCGACAGGGCCCAGATGGTAGAACTTGACCACTGGGCTATCACGGTGTCCAATAATAATAATAATAATAATAATAATAATAATAGTGCTTCTCTGTCAATGGCTGATGCATTTCTGCACATGCGCCTCCATCGTCTCACCCGTGAGGGGAGTACGAAGAATTGACGATAGGCTCTAATGACACCCCCGCAAGGGCAGTTCCAACACTTCCAGACGGACCGGTATGTTCAATGAAAATACTGGTGGCACCGACGGGAATCGAACTGGCGACAGGGCCCAGATGGTAGAACTTGACCACTGGGCTATCACGGTGTCCATAATAATAATAATAATAATAATAATAATAATAATAATAATAATAATAATAGTGCTTCTCTGTCAATGGCTGATGCATTTCTGCACATGCGCCTCCATCGTCTCACCCGTGATGGGAGTACGAAGAATTGACGATAGGCTGTAATGACACCCCCGCAAGGGCAGTTCCAACACTTCCAGACGGACCGGTATGTTCAATGAAAATACTGGTCCAGACGGAACGGTATGTTCAATGAAAATACTGGTGGCACAATAATAATAATAATAATAATAATAATAATAATAATAATAATAATAATAGGCTTCCTCAGACTATAGCATCAGATCCAGATCCTGGACATGTGCCTCCATTAATAATAATAATAATAATGATAATAGTGTATCTCCTGCCAATTGCTGAGCCAAAAGGCCATGTGCATCCAGTCCTCCATTCCATAAGGAAAGTCTCCACACCAATCGGTGGAATAAAGGAAGTGACGGCATAGAACATTACTCTAGGAGCTTTATACCAATCAGCCCATGGAAAGGACCGATGGCCTATGTACTCCCTAATAATGATAATAATAATAATAATAATAATAATAATATGTATGTATGTATCGTCTGCCAATTGCTGAGCCAAAAGGCCATGTGCATCCAGTCCTCCATTCCATAAGGAAAGTCTCCACACCAATCGGTGGAATAAAGGAAGTGACGGCACAGAACATTACTCTAGGAGCTTTATACCAATCAGCCCATGGAAAGGGACTGATGGCCTATGTACTCCCTAATAATAATAATAATAATAATAATAATAATAATACTATATCTGAGGCGTACTGATGCAGCTAATGGCATATCCTCAACGGACATAAGCCTCCAATACCCTTGTTCGAGGTCCTCCACCCCCCCGTGTCAGTCTCTCGCCTGATGATCGGGGCCACCGATGGAGCTCCTGGGGGCAAGACTGAAGCCGAGGTTATTCCGCAGTCCCAGCAACCTCTTGCAAGACGTCACCGAATGTGCAAGTGCATACACCAAGCGCGGTTGCTAGAGCTGCCTCGAAACCCCACCCATAACAATCTGGTGTCTGCTGGGTCCTGGGCTATCAACCAGCATATGCGGAGTTTAAGATCTTTTACGCGCGCAACGACCCTCCTCCCCAGCATCTACCACCAAAGGGTTATGAGTTGGCGTCACAGTTTAACGCCTTGAGGCCATTGGGCTGGAACTCTGTTTAGCAAGTGTGACTAGGTTTTTTCATCGGGATTTCCCTCAAATATGTCACAGTCAACACTCCAAGGCAGATTTAATAATAATAATAATAATAATAATAATAATAATAATAATAATAATAACTAGGGGCTGCGTCAACACCTGAAAGGATGGTTTGCGATGCGCTTCGCGCAGCCCGGCAATTGTACGTACCCCACGCGAATTAGCCGGCACCAAAATGAATGGCTGAGAATGCTCCAAGGCTCTAAGGGTTGTGCCGGAAGGGTTCATGCCGGTTACCTTCCCCGTCGACAGGGTACGTTCAATTGCCGGATGTACCGGCAAATACTCCCAAAAAAACAATGAATTTTGGCATTCAGGACACTCACCTAACGCACATATTTGTGCAAATTCCCACACACACACACACACACACACACAGACAAAAAAAAAACTATATCAGCATCAACATCGCGTCTGGGGCTAGCCACCCTGTCAATATGAGCTCCCAACTCCTCCTGGTTCACACAAACCATGATTTACCATGACTTATGGGGACAGGGGGTGCAAAAATAGGCTAAAAAACAAGGACT
>WBZZ01000177.1:130000-132500 GCA_019918135.1 Paulinella micropora
TAGATAGATAGATAGATAGATAGATAGATAGATAGATAGATAGATAGATAGATAGATAGATAGATAGATAGATAGATAGATAGATAGATAGATAGATAGATAGATAGATAGATGGATAGATAGATAGATAGATAGATAGATAGATAGATAGATAGATAGATAGATAGATAGATAGATAGATAGATAGATAGATAGATAGATAGACGCTTCGCGGGTTCTTTGACTGTTCCCGAGCTAGACGGCAAGGGCGGCACTATCCAAATCACCATATGTACATATATTACATACATTACATCTATCTATCTATCTATCTATCTATCTATCTATCTATCTATTGCTGTTGATCAGGCCAGGACATGCCCCGTCTACCTACCTACCTACCTACATACATACATGCATACATACATATTTGTATGTTTTGGCTGTACGTGACAGGCAGTTGCACGGTGCGTGAGGTGGACGGCAAGGGTGGCGCCATTGAGTGGAACAACGCGCACACACAACAACCACACCTGCAAGTAACTGTGCATGTGCCTTGTGAGACACCGAGCCATCTATCTATCTCTCTGTCTACCTCTTTCTAGCCATCTATGAAATGGAACACTGCGCACAAACAAACTCACCTGCCAGTCTGTATATGTGGCTAGTGATCTATCTAGCTTTCTACCTACCGACTTATCTTCTTCTTCTTCTTCTTCTTCTTCTTCTTCTTCTTCTTCTTCTCCATCGAACGGAACCACACTTGCAAGTCTGTACGCGTGTCTGTTGAGCCACACACTTATCTACCTATCTGTCTATCGATCTACCTACCTATCCATCTATCAAATGGAACAGCGCACACAAAGAGCAACCACAGCTGCACCTGCAAGCCTGTATATGTGTTGTTTTTGAGCCACACACCCATCTACCTATCTATCTACTACCTGCATACTTATCTATCTATCTATCGAATGTAACACTGCGCACAAGAGCAACCACACCTGCAAGTCTGTATATGTGTTGTTTTTGAGCCACACACCCATCTACCTATCTGTCTGTCTACCTAGCCATCTACAATCTATCTATCGAATTGAACACCACCCACCAAGACCATCGTGCAAGTATGAACATGTATGTATGTATGTATGTATGTATGTATGTATGTATGTATGTATGTATGTATGTATGTATTTATGTATGTTATGTACGTACGTACGTACGTATGTATCTATGTATCTATGTATGTATGCATGTATGTATGTATGTATGTATGTATGTATGCATGTATGTACGTACGTATTTATGCATAAGCATGTAAGTATGTAAGTATGTCAGTATGTATGTATTGCTGTATTTATGTCTGTCTATCGTGTTCAGATTCGCCCACGCGACGCTATTGTAGCTGTCAAGGTGAGTATGACAGATAGACAGATAGATAGATAGATAGATAGATAGATAGATAGATAGATAGATAGATAGATAGACAGACAGACAGACAGACAGACAGACAGATAGATAGATAGATAGATAGATAGATAGATAGATAGATAGATAGATAGATAGATAGATAGATAGATAGATAGATAGATAGATAGATAGATAGATAGATAGATAGGTAGGTAGGTAAGTAGGTAGGTAGGTAGGTAGGTAGGTAGAAAGCACCATTCATTCCTTCTCTTATTTCTTTATTTCTTTTTCATTTTCTTTCTCTTCTTTCTCTTCTTTCTTTCTTTCTTTCTTCTTTTTTCAAAGCATGAAAGATTTACAATGTGTTGACGAGAAACAGAGGAAAAGGTTTGTAACGCAGCAGATGTTGCACCAAGAAGGCATAGCTACCTACCTACCTATATATATCTATCTATCTATCTATCTATCTATCTATCTATCTATCTGTCTGTCTATCTATCTATCTATCTATCTATCTATCTATCTATCTACCTACCTACCTACCTACCTACCTACCTACCTACCTGTCTACCTGTCTATTTGTCCCTGTCCATCCATCCATCCATCCATCCATCTATCCATCTATCCATCTATCTATCCACTTGCAAAACATGCTTGCGTCGCTGTGTTTGTTGTCAGGCCGCATCGGGCAAATGGGTGGAAGTGGCCGATTGGAAAGAGGTCGCCCACATCGTTCATCATCGTTCGTCATCGTTCATCATCGTTCATCGTTCATCATCGTTCATCATCGTTCATCATCGTTCGTCATCGTTCATCATCGTTCATCATCGTTCATCATCGTTCATCGTTCGTCATCGTTCATCATCGTTCGTTCATCATCGTTCATCATCCTCCTTGCCTTTCCTCCTCCACCACCTTCTTCTCCCAACTACTGCCCCTCTATCACCTT
Organism: Paulinella micropora; assembly: GCA_019918135.1. Lineage (NCBI taxonomy): Eukaryota > Cercozoa > Imbricatea > Euglyphida > Paulinellidae > Paulinella > Paulinella micropora. Next base: position 132,336 of record WBZZ01000177.1, read on the forward strand.
CCTCTCCCATCTACTCTGGCTTTGTGGCGTTAGAAGACTTTCAAAGACTTGAAAAATCACCCAGAAAATTTGAACAGTGTGGTTGCGTGTGTGGTCCTTCTTTCTACACTACCCCAAATTGTGAAATGGTAGAGTTTCGAGTGCGAGAGAGCCACCGCAGCGAGC
>WBZZ01000177.1:145000-181648 GCA_019918135.1 Paulinella micropora
AGTTGCGTATAGAATGAGTGATTAACGAACGAAGTATGTTGTCTCACTAAAAAATGTATCAAAAAGGAAAAAGAGAGGTGGGTGAATCTCTTAAACCATTAGAGAGCAGAAGAGTGGTGCGTCTATACATATGTAGGTTCTAGTGGTCGTTAGAGCCCCCATCAACTTCAAAGCAGGTAAACTTATTCAATATTCAAGATTTTGAAGTGCTGTTTGCACAGAATTCAATGTTGTTATTGGGAATAGGTAACCTGAGGTTTAGTTTTTCAGTATATTAAAGGTATTGCTGTGTTTCAGAGTATGTTCTGAATTTTTGCAAATTAATTTTCGACCTATGTTTTCCTAGTTTTTCTTTTGTACCGTACTTCTCGGCAAAAACCCTTAGGCAGGATTACTCAACATAACATGTGAATTCATTTGTGCACTCGTGTGTAAAAATGAGTGCAGAGTGCATCATGCAAACAGCATTTTTCAGTTAAAAACACCATACTTGCTATGTCCTGAGAAGTAAAAATTGCGGTCGAAAATAAGGGTGAAAAATAGTGAGCTACCCCTTTTTTCTAAAACAAACACTTGTGTCCGATGATTTGCGCAATGCGGATGATGATCAGCCGGGGCCTGATATTCATGACTTGCAGCGGGACTGGGACAATTGAGGGGCAGTAGCGAGCGGTGATATCGGGAGGCAATGTCGAGACATAGAAAATTAGTATGCTGGGATCACAAAGCCAAGATGAACAAATGAAGCACCAAGTATGCCGTGCCGATATAACCACTGAGGGGTTCAAGTTCGCTGAGAATAATCGTTGACCTGCAGGCACAAGAGGCGATCAAGGACTTACATGGGTACGCCGGTCATTGACGGTTTAAGTGTGAAAAGCGCTGGGCGGGGGGGGGGGGGGGGGGGGGGGGGGGCGGGTGAAGCCATTACGATGGGTAAAACCCACTTGAGAGTGATAGGGGGTGGCTACTCCTTGGACTGAGCTTGCTTGCCCTTCTGGAAGACATGAAGCGGGAAGGATTCGCCGGTGATGAGGGTACCTCGAAGACGCTTAAGAACGTAGTAGCGGAGAGCCGGCCTTTGTCCTTGATCTTTTTGAAGGGACGCCATGCGATGTGTCGATGAACGACTTGATCGTTGGTGATATCGAAGAGGAGGGGCTTCCAGAAAGTCAGGGGTTTACTCCAACTGTGAATGGTAGCTTTGTCCTTTGTGTCTTCTTAGTTGGGGCGGAAGAGGGGGTTGGTGTCCGAGGTGATACCAAGCTGATGGACCACGAGGTCATCCTCCTCGTCTTCCGGGTCCTCGTCCAAAACAAAGCCAAGTTTGCCACTTGGTTACGGTCGATGAAAGCAACGACTTCACCAGTGGTGTAGTTGACAGTGTCATCATCATAGTCGTCCACTAACTGGGTTGAGCGGGGCGACGCCATCAGTGGGGGCGGTGTACGGAGAGAGGTGTGAACAGTCGATCCGTTTCAATATCATATTGGTCTTGAGATGGCGGAGCTTAACGCAGTTAGAGTTGACTTGCTCTAAAATCGTGTAGGGGCCGTCGAACTGAAGAACAGACGAGGCAGGGATGCCTTGCTTTGAGGGTTTAGGGCGGTAGACGGTGACGATGTCGCCAACCTTCCACTCCTTAACGGCTTTGCGGCGGCCCTTGTTCTTCTGAGCAACAGATCGGGCGCGGGAGACGTCTGTGTCCGTGCTGATATATGCCGTGACTGAAGCGCGAGCGCGGCGTAGTAGTTCGATCTGCTCTGAAGATTGAAGCGAAAGCGTAGAGGAAGCGTCGAGAGCGGCGCTTGAGGCGGAGGCGCGGGCATAACGATCTCCGAGGAATCGAAAAAGTCCAGTGTGCACCGAGGTTTGCGTGCCAACATACCCTCAAAGGCGGTTGTACCTGTAGCCGTGGACACATAAGTGTTCTGGGCGAAGGAGAGGGACGAGATGATGCTAGGCCAGTTCGATTTGTCTGCCTTGGGTAGAGATTGAATTGCGGTGCGGATCGCCTTGTGCCGGCATTCCACGAAGCCGAGTTGATGGTGTGAGTGGGGTGCGGTGGTCAGCCAGTCGAGGCCGGCCTGACTGCAAAAGCGTTTGGCTAATGTACCTACAAACGAGCTGTGGTAGTCGGAGAAGATGGACTCCGGAAAACCAAAAATGTATGCCCATCGGTTGAGGATGATCTCAACTGTTTCTTCGGCTGTGGTAGAGATGCAGGGGATGAATTGAAGAAATCCTGAGAAGAGGTCGATGATCGTCAGGATATACTGAAAAACAACGCCCGGAATGCCGACGTGCATATGATCGATGCCGATGCCTTGACCTTGACTGCTCCACTTCAGCGAAGAGTAGCGGCCTTGGTTGAGAGTGAGGCGGGCGTGGACCAGTTGGCAAAAGTGGCAGTCGCGGAGGGCGGCGAGGACATCAGCGTGCATAATATCCGTGCCGTCAGTACGGAACCAAATGTAGCGCTCCTTGATGAAGGGGACGAGTGTCGGCGTCTTGGCGTGGTTCTGCATCAAGTGGGCGTAGTTGATCAGCGGGCGGCGCAGCTCTTCTGGAACGTAGATCTTCAGTGTTGACTGTTTGGCGTCGGCGAGGACGGCAAGGCCCTGACGAAGGGTCAATTCTGTTGATCCGGCGGAGACGGTAGAGACGTCATCGGTCCAGAGAGGGGCTGTAAGAGTGTCTTGTCGTTGTGCGTCCATGATTTGTTGGCGCGTGACGCGAGGAGCGTGCAAAGTAGCGACAAGAGGGTATATATAATGTTGTTCCATGCCGAGGCCAAAGGCCAAAGACTAGCCACACTAAGTTGTCGTCAAGAAATAAAATCTTACGACATGTCTCGACGGCCTCCTGTGGGAGTGTATCGTCCGGGACGCAGTGGACGAGGTCTTGCGGCATGAGCAGGGCAAATGGCTTACGAAGGGCGAACATGTCACGCGCGATGGCCGGAGAGCGTTCAGCGGAGGGGATGACAATAGCTAGATCCCACGGGGCTTGAATGCTTCGTAGCGTTGGGCCACCGCGGATGATGCGGCAGGAGAGAGACTTGAGTTTCGTTTCCAAAGCAGCATGTGTGCCTTCGACGGCGAGCCAAAGAGTAGAGCCTGCTTTGGGCAGTGGAATGGTTGCGAGGAGCTGTAGGGTGGCTTCGGCTTCACCGATGAGAATCGGAGCGCCTGGGCAATCCGTCCAGGGGACACGGGACAATCCGTCCGGAAGGAGGTTTTGTTTACCGGGGAGGTAATCGACCTTAAAGCGGATCGTCTGAAGATTTTCCAGAACCCATCCGACGACCATGGGGCTGCGAGCATGCCATAACCACAGGAGTGGCCGGTGGTCGGTGACGATAGTGAGTTCGTGGTCGCTGGCATCGATGTAGTAGCGGCACTGTTGAACTCCGTAAATAACGCCATAGGCTTCTCGCACGTAGGTCGCCCAGCGGGTTTGCGTGTCTGTGAACTTGAGAGAAAAGTATTGGATAACCGGGGCGTCGCGGTCAGGGCCAGTATGAAGAGCACCCCCAATGCCTATTTGGCTAGCATCCGTCCGAAGACAAAGATGCTGAGAAGACTCGTACTTGTCCAGGACGGGAAGCGTAGTAAGCACGCGGCGGAGCTTCTTCATACATTTCCGCTCTTCCCGATGGAGGTAAGGTTGACCTGCTGGTCGGGCGTGAGTGGAGTTCAGCAAGTTTGTAAGAGGTGATACAAGGCGGGAGTAGTCGGGGATGTGGGCCTGTATGAGTTGGTCATACCCAGAACGGATCGAACTTCAGACACATTGGAGGGATCAGCCATTCTGAGGATGGCGTCGATCTTCGCTGTGTCAGCGGCGATACCTTTCTTACTACATTTCTTGCCGACTATTGTCAGTTCATGGTATCCCAGGCGGAGTTTGCGCGCCGATTCATGAAGGCCGGAGGTGTCCATACTTGAGAATATACCACGAATTTGGTTCAGGTGTGTTTGAAAGTCGTTTGCGCCAGCGGTAACGTCGTCGAGATAGGCGCCTGCAGTAGAAATAGCTGGGGGCGGCTTGTTCCAAAAGGGGAGTGGTTGGAATGTCTTCTCGATCGCACGTTGGAAATCGCCGGGGGCACGATATACACCTTGAGGCATAAAGTTGGGGACCAATAGACCTTGAGGGATCCACACGGCTAAAACATCTCGGCTGTCATCGTCCGGGTTCAGGCGAAGGTGGGAGAAGCCGTCCACCATGTCGATGGAGCTGAGATAGTGCCAGCCGGCGAATCGCTCTCGGTAATGATCCGGGTTTGCAAAGAAGACCTGGGACTGGGAGATGAAGGTTGTCATTGGGCATGCGGTAGTCGTAAACGTTCCGAATGTCTCGGATGACTTCTTTCGCGATAATATCGAATTTCCCGACCGGGCAACTGCGGCTCGCCCATGCGCATTGAGGGGAGGCGTAGCTCCATGTGCCGGCGCTGAGGACGTCCGTAGCCCAGCTAGAAAGATATTCGCCCACTGCCGGGGTCCAGCGCGGGCATGGAACTGCAACTGGTTTGGCATTCGGTTTGAGTCGAAGGGACGCGACAGTATGTTTGAAGATGCCTGCCTTGTCTTGAAAGATGTGGTTGAATTCGCGGATTAGGGCCCAGAGTTGGTCTTGTTGGCGTTTGGTGAGGCTCGGGTTGACTGCTTCAGGGGGAAACTTAGGACCTGTTGGTGACGCTTTTTGTTCCGCTCGCTTGGTTAGGAAGTCGCGGCAAAGTCTTTCAGAGATGAAGAACCCACGGGGTAGGATGGGGTCCCTGGACTGTTGATGCCGTGCAAAAGAGCATGCGAGGGTCGGGGCATGTCTGCGCGAAGTCTTCCATGAAGGAGCCTCTGTGTGGAAACGGCGGGCCGATGTCGGTCTGAAGCGTCAGAGGAGCAGGCAGTCGTAGTTGTTTGGAGTCTGGAGAATGCCCCAGATTTGGTTGTCAAGCTTGACTTTGCGTATTGCCCAAACTTTGAGGGCCAGTCCCAGGCCGAGCGGGCATATTGAATTGGCGGCAACTCCGAGATTTATGGTCGAGAAGTCGTCGTCTTGAAGGTGCGGCTCGATGATCGGAAGAGGCAATGTGGCTAGGTGACAGAGGAAAGGTTGCTTTTGGGCAATCTGCAAAGTTCACACTTTCCTTGATCCGGGTTTGTTGCGAACGTCGCGTCGTTGAGTGAGGAGGCGAAGTCGCAGATGTCTGGGTCGTAGTCGGCGTTGATGGTAAACTGCTTGACGACGAACCGCTTGACGAGGATCCACTTGACGAAGACGGCGAGGGGCCTTTCCCGCCGTCCTTTGACTCGTCATCGTCGTGATGCTTCTTGTTATCACTGGGCTTGCAGCCAAAAAAGGGCTGTGGTCGAACAGGGCAGGCACGAGTTACCTGTGGCAACGGTGCGGCCGGTGCGTCAGAACCAGTGGCCGCTGGTGGATGAGCCAGGGTTGATGGAGGCTGAATTGAGGCTAACGGTGGCTGTGATGGGGCCGGTGGTACCGGCGCTGGGGCCGATCCGATGGTACCTGCGCTGGGGCCGATGGAGGCTGAGCAGGGGCTATTGTTCCTGACGATGAACTCGAGCTAGATGACGAACTGGATGAGGAACTTGGACTTGACGAAGAATCAGGTTGATCATCGTACTTCTCAGGGGAATACACTATCTCGTAAGGGTGTGATGACGATGCTTGAACGTCGAATCCAGCATGGATACTGTAGGTGTGGGGATGTCCGATTCGGTAGTGTCTCCGTGTCTCTCCTGGAGAGAGTGTAAATACATGGGAGGTCTCAGGTTCTGGGATAAGCAATCGCTCGTACACGAGGTCTCGGGTACTCATTTGTAGCCTGTTGTAGAAACGGTCGAGCTTTTCTTCTGTCCTGAACTCCTTGAGGTTGATCCACCGGTGTTCGAGGTGGCCTTCGTGTTGAAGGGTGTTATACTTAACGCCTGTGCGCCAAACGTTGAAGTGTCGTTGAGCGTGGCGTGACGGTAGCATACGGATAAGTGGGGTTCCGTATGGGTAGCCACGGAGACGTTTGTCTCGGGAGTACGGGTTAATGATATCCGTCGAACATGGGACAGTATGGGGTGGGTGGTGTACCACATGAATTTCCTTGCTTGAACGTAGTCCGGTTTCGCTGGCGATGGTCATAAGAAACCACTGGGCTAGATGCCACGGGACGTTTTCATAACGTATCCAGCGGAATTTGCATGAGAAAGAATCCCTAATTCTCGGTGTGTCCGGGCGTGCCTTCTAGTTGGGTGCTTGTTGAAGGTAGTCGCGGGTAGCGGCGTCGTCGATCGAAACTATTCCGTCAAACTTCGTTACACACACCGCTTGTCCCATATAGTGGTTAGGGTTAAAAAATGAACCCAAAAACAGTTCGTCTCCTCCGTCCGTGTAGTAGACCGTGATGTTACTATTGTCGAAGTAGGTGAGCGGCAAGTCGACAATTCAATCGTAGGACCGCTCATGTACTACACGTAGTTCTGGCACGATGTCTCCGCGATCGTGGTCGTAGTAGGTGTCATTTGCGACGATTTTGAGCCATATCGGGTCGTTACAGGGAAGGCGATGAAAGTAATGCTGTAGAGCAAAGCAGCGTTCTCGAGTTGGGAGTCGAAAGACACGGCGTTTTTATAGTGATGTCAAAAGCGGCAGCGGGTGAAATCGCAGATGCTTAACTTCGGTTTGCTCCATACTGCACCACGGGAATAGGAGTTCTCCTCGATGGAGGGCTGCTAAGGGTGATGCACTTGGGTTTGCTCCCACAAGTAGGCCGAGGTACGAAGATCGATATCCCCATGGGCGGAAAATATGGTCGAAGGACATTCCTGCTTCGAAGTACGGAACATCGTCACTAGGTTCGATGTTAGTCCGACTAGAGAGGAGGCAATAAGTTGAGCAGTGTTCCTACCGTTTTGCGGCCCGAAGTGGAATATGATAGCAGTGTGTTTGCTTTCATAAAACCGTGACATTATGGTGGAACCTTCCGGGATCTGGAAGACGTCTTCAAGTGCGGTTTTCGTAGACGTATTGCCACCGCGGCGGGTCATCAAGGGAGCCGATGTAGTGTCTGCACGTACCAGGCACATGGCTTCGGTGTTGACGACTGCGAGGGGGCGTCTGGTGCCCGAACGAAGAGCCAGGCCATGTGTGAAGTCTTCAAAAGTCTCCGGATCTATCTCGTGTGTGTTGTTACAAGGGGGCCAGTAACGCTGCAATAAGAAAACAGGGCGATCGCGGTGGAAACCTTGGATGGCTTCAGAGAACTCTTGGATGGCTTCATTGTCCCAGTTGGTCTTTCCATACCATTGTCGCGGTTCTGTGTGAGCGTATATTCTGCTTACGCTGGTATGTGGTAACTTAGCATCCCGCCCGCCGGGAGGAAAGTTCATACCAAAAGTGGCCTATCGGCGAAGTGGTTGTAATCCGCCGAATGGAGAAGCCAGTCTTCAGTCACTTGAAAGGTAGGCGGGCTACTGAGGGGTTGGAAACGGAAGACTCCGTGGCGGAGCGATTGTATCCTAGGATGGTAGCGTTCCACTCTTGGGTGCTGCATGTGCACCATTGTGGAGTCCGGCCGTAGGCTAAAGTTATTCGGGATCCAGTATCCCAGGTCACCCGACGGCAGTGCGGGTGAGTGCCTGGAATCATGGTCATGGCTGCTGTCGGGAAAAACGTAGCGTAAACGTCCTGAACAATGTAGAGTTCCTTGTCCATGCCTGGAGAGCCGTTGGTGCCATAGGCTTTCTGAATTTCCAATTGGTGGGCTGGCATGTCCGTAAGGTTGGAGAATCCCGACCAAGAGTGGCTCGATCTCGTAGGGCTGATCCGGACATAACCCTCAGCTAGAGGGGAAAGAGGTGGAGGTGGTATCGGCGTCATTGCTTCTCTCTGTGCCAGCTGTTTTTGTGGTCCCACCTTGTCGCGGTCTTCAGCGGTGGGAGTGCGGGTCCTGTATAGTCCAAGTGGGTTTAGCGAGTATGCGACTCGAGGGCCTCCTTGGACTGGGGAGTAGGTCGCCCAGGATAGGGCTCGCACCCTAGCTGGGCTTGCCGCAGGTACCGACGACGAGCTGGACGAGGAGGACGAACTACTAGAAGATGTTGTAGGTGCCTGCGGTTGGGCTGGCGTTGCAGCTGTATTTGTCACAGAGGTCGATGAAGAACTGGACGAAGCTGTCGAACGGCCAGGAGATGCGCGGGCTGCCCTCCGGCGGGCGCTGGTATGTGCTCTCGTAGATGCTTTACTCAACCCGGCGACTGGACTGGTAGTCGGTTGGGTGAGCCGGGGTGGCGAAGGCGAGACTGGCGGAACTTGATAGCAAGGAGAAGAGGGCACCGGTGATATTGAGCGTTCGCGTTTGCCTGAAGAGCGTCGCCTACTCTTGATAGTTGTGACTAGATGTTAGAGGAACAACTGGAGCTTGTAACGACGGGGGGTTAGTCACCGCAGTCTGGAACGATTGCGGTGTGCCAGGTGCAGGGGCCGATGGCTGGTCAAGGGCCGATGCAGCGGGTGTGGTAGGTGAATATGCTGTCGATGATGAGGATGAAGCCTGCATCAACGATGGCGATGACGATGACGATGAAGATGATGATCCGAAAGAGAGAGATTGCACAGTCGGACTGCGTCTCGGGTCGGCCCGCTGAGTATGTCGGATAAGCGACCAAGCACGGGCATCGTTATAATAATCCTCATGTGTGATCAGATCAGAGGATGGCTTGTGTTTCTTGGAGGCACTAGATTTGATTTCTTCTTCTTCTTCCTCTTCTTCGTCGTCTTCGTCGTGATCTGTCAGTACCCTCCATCACATGGTCGCTTCTTTCTGACATGAACAGGTTGACTGTGCGGCCGTAGAGGTGGGCTTGCGAAGTTGACAAAAGATTATAGGAATCCGAAGGCTGTGTAACACGGAGCTTGAAGATCTTCTCAATCTCGGAGGTCGGGCAAGAAGTCATTTCAGCCAGAGTCTCCGGGCGGAAATCATAGCTGATGGTTGCTAGTTGACGATCGCCCACCTGAAGTGGCTCATCGAGGAGATTAAATTCCGTCTCGTAGACGATCTGTCTTGCTGTGGGCTTCAAAGGGATGTAGTCCGTTGGCTTGATCCTCTGGGCTTCGTCGATGGACAAGTTGATCTGTGCGGTCACTTCGTTGGCGAAGAGTAGATCCACGCGATCGGGCAGGTGAGCCGACACATAAACGGTAATTGCATGAAGCGGCGACGTTGGGCCAGCGGAAGCAAAGAGTTCGATGCCGTCGGTGAGGTTTGCGTCGATGCCGATGGATGAGCGTGCTGTCACAGGCGGCAGCTGCCGGATCGTAAAGCCGTGTTGTAGAACCCAAGATAAGCGAGCGACGCCTTTACAGTTGCAGGCTGAATCCAAAGCGCATGTAGTCTTGCCGATAAATGGGCGGTTGCGAGGATGTTTGGCGACCCAAACGCATCCGGTGACAACTGTTGGGATTGTCGGAATCCGTAGAGGCGAGGGCGTTGGCACCAGCGGAGAGGGTGTGCCAGACCGGGTAGTCATATGGAAGGCGCGCGGGGTGCTGCGGGCAACGGCCGCTGATGGCTTTTCGTCATATTGACGACGCCGTCGACGAAGTTTGCACTCTTCAAACGAATGTTTGGGGTGGCCCTTCTTCAAGAAGTTGTTGTGCTCCTTGCAGTAGGTGCATGGCAGGCCCGTGAAAAGTTTTCGATCGATACACATATACATACACATACACATGCATATACATATACATATACACATACACATACATATACATATACATATACATATACATATACATATACATATACATATACATACATATACATATATGTATATGTATATGTATATGTATATGTATATGTATATGTATATGTATATACACACACACACACAAATTCTCTATCTGGCTCGACGAGGTACCCGGTGGGTCGGTCTTCAAGCGCTTGATCTGGCCAGTCGACGTCTGTAGAGGGGCAGTCTGCGTCATTGCCATGGCGTCCGCCTTACGTTTCTGCCAAGCGGGGCGGTTAGCTTTGGTGTTCGCCTCAGTAGTCGTTACTGGCCGGAGCTGCTGACGTCTTGGACGAACAGAGACTCGTCTGTACGTAGATGGATCTTTGATGTCGGTGCGGACCGGAATCTGCATCCCAAGAAGGTATTCCTGCATATCGTTTGGGTCGAGGGTCCTGGCCCAAGGGAGGACGTCATCCAGATTGCGCGGCCAGCCAACGCCATGCGTAAGTAGGACTTGGTCCGAATGCTGATTCCATCGGTCGCGTTCCATCGGGGTGAGCATACGGCCAAAGTCCTCAATCTGGTTTCCCTCGCAGATGCTCCACGCCAAAAGTTGTTCGTTCTGAAAACGTCGTAGATCGAGAGTTTGGAGAGCTGACTTGTATAAATCGGGTTTGTCCAGACAGCCATGGATAGGTCGCGAATGAATAGCAGCCAGATGAGGGACAGTGAACTCCAAACTTGCTGGATTGAGTCGGTGACGCGGACGAAGCGGTATCAACAGGCGTCCATGATGGTGACCGTAACTCTGTCTCCCCACTCGTTAACATTACTGATGGCGTGCATAATGGCCAGTTGAATTGGCGTGTTGGCGATGTGATATTTAACTGCTAATCCTCGTGCGAAAACAGTTTGATCAGACGTCGGTGTTCGAGTGTCGGCGTGACTGCAAATGTTAGAGCTGAGGTAGCATCGGCGTTGACGAAGTCAGCGTAGATGTTCCAGGAGTCGAAAACGTCGAAGGGTGGCTCGAACGGGTCGTAGTCACAGATGAACGTCTGGTGGGCTGCAGAGTTGTCGGACCAGTCTGGTTCGATGAGGGAATGGATGTGGCACCAGCGGTTGTGCCGGGGAGTGCAGTGACCTGGAGTGACCTTGTCAATCCGACAGTGGGGGCGGTGACTGGGTAGTAGTTGTGAAAAGCTTCTACGAGGATGACGTGGCAAATGTCGTGCCAGAGCTTCTCTGCGGCTGCCAACGATCCAGTAGGTCCCAGGTACTGGGCGTAGACCTCAGCGTCTGTCCAATCTGGGTTACAAAGGAGGTCCAGGCTGGCTTGAGAGGCAATGGGGACCCGTAGCAGCCAGGTAGCCTTATCCTTATGAATTTCCCGAAGAATGTCTCGTGCATCATCAACGTAGCTGGTCAGTAAATCGTAAATAAACTGCACGGTTTGTATACGTGGAAGGTCAGTATGGAGGCGAGCAGTCTTGCCAGCCTTGACTTCTTCCTGAAACCTCTTACTTGTACGTAGGGTGTCCGTACATGAGCCCAAGATGGGATATAAGTCCAGACAACGTTGTTTGTGCTCGTTGTGTTTTGATGCTGGGCCGTCGTGTCGCGACTGGTTCCACATGTAGACGTACCAAGAGCAAGCCAGAACGCAGGGCAGTAGCTGAAGAGGGCGAGGTGCAGTGGAAGAGGTGTTCTCCACTCTGTGGGTAGGGGGTGACCCTAGAACGACAAAACCAAACATATACTGTGTTGGTTGACTGCATAGTGTGTATAAGGGCAGAGGAGGGACACAAAAATGCAACGGCAGGTGAACGGTCTGTCGAGACATATGTGTTTTTGGGTACCACTGTCCTAATACGTTGTTGTATAGCCACTCCTGAAAGAGAGGGTCTTTCCAAATCGATCTGTGCACAGAACACACCAACTCTGTGTGTGTAGTTTTCTCTTGAATGGAAAAAATTCGAATTGTGAGTTTGTATACAACTCTTCAAGTAGGCAGATACAACGAACTCTCAATAAGAACACTATGGCTGCTTTGAGTCCTGACTCAGAGTGAACAGGTGAAATACAAGTAAATAGTAGAGAGGTCACTTCGTTTATTTACATAATTTCGAACTCATTGCAGGCTTGGGTGCAACGTACGATCAAGAGTAGAACGTAAATTGTGAGGCCTCCAGTTCTCAAACGGATAGTGTCGCGATTCTTCAAGTTAACAGTCATCAAACGGATAGATAGTGTCGGGTTGTTGGACTTGAAAATTCCCAAATCGATTTGGGAAGCCTCAAGGCGAAAATGACTGGCAACGTGTGGACAAGTTAGATATTGTGTTTTTCCGTTCTTGTTCACAAATTTACCGTAAAAGCATTTTCACGGGGAATTCGGGAAAAAGGTGATCGTTTGAAATCATTTCTGAACGAAACGAGTCTAAAACTAGTTAGTGAAGGCGAAACGTCGTGCAGAGGAGAATCTAATGAACCGGTCAAAAAGAGTGTGTTATCAGCGGTAAAGGTTTTGGCCGGTCGTTAAGGTGCTCAGTCTGATATAATTAATATTATTCACTATTAATATCATCTAATAGATGTCTTCAACTTTTCAGTCCTGTGGGGAAAAGTCTGATTCACTAATAATATGACTTAACATAACTTTGATAATTTGCAACCTAAGTAGCTAATTCGCATCTCTCTGTCTACATCTTCTCAAGTACATGCAAATTTGTGTGACGACCGTTAATTACCTTTCTTCAAGTTCTGCTAGGCCGCGGTTTCCTTCCCTCCTCAAGGCACCTAGCCTCCCCCCACCCAACATGCCAGCTCTGTCAACCTGTGCCTTTCTTCCAAGGCTTAGCCTCCGCAAAGCCCGCCGGGAGCAAGGACACACACGCGAGCTCCCGTAACCCTTTGTTCTCCAAGTGTAGTATAAATTACCAAAATTTTGTAGGCGCAGATAGGTAAATATGTGCTACTTTAATATAGCCCTGTGTCAGTCCAGTCGCAATAAGACTCGGGCCGTTCATAGTTGATGACTCTTTGAATAACCCTCTTAACCGGGTAACGATAATATTACTAGAAGTGGACGTTACACTTTTTAAACCGGAATAAAAAATCGTTAGGCCGGACCGTTGAACGGGAATTGGCGGGCTGGTGTCGATTGGGTGTTTGTCTTGGTTGTTTTCAAGTGGCACCGCTAGTCTCCCACATTTTCCCACCATCTTTAACCCTTACTTATATAAGCACAGAAGATTCAAGTAGGTTATTAGCGGAGTGGATTGAATTGTGGTTGTACTAAAGAAGGGGCATCAATACTTGAAATATATTCTAAGACTTTGTAGACCAGAACCGGCAAAATTTGGTAGGTGACCACTGTTAGACATTAAAATAACAATATAGAATAATCACGACACACTACTCACTATGATCTGCAGTACCTAAGCTTTAACAACTTAGGAAATGCGGCCCAACGGACCGCGCCACGTACAATAACTGTTATTATAATATATATAACTGTGACATGACTCAGCTGCCACCGCCTGATCTTAGTGAGTCACAGCCTCCGTAATGGCTCTACCGACACTGGCCCCCGGCCCGTTATATACTCTGCCACCGCACGGCCCCCGCCGGTCCATTAACTATTATTGTAATTATGGCCGATTACTAGTCAGTTCTAACACTCAGAGCCACCATCCCCCTGGAACCGTTGAAAGAAAAGATGATTAGGTCACCGTGACGTTCCTCGGACTTAGACTCCAACTTGGTCACAGTGACAGTGATATTAATAGTACTGCAGGTCCTGCTAACATATGGCGGTTACAACTGACTACTCGGACTCGGAGTCTGTGAATCATCTTATCAGTCTATAGCTTCACTTCCGTACTCAGTGCTGATAGGCCTGAGCGCACTCGGCTTTGAGCAACTTAGCATGCTCATTATAGAGGCCTTTACCGACTCCTTACTCAGTGTTGATAGGCCTCAAGGCTTACAACCTTTTGAGTAACTTAGCATGCTCATTATAGAGGCATTTACCGACTCCTTTCAGAGTCCACCGGTCCTGTCTCACACAGCTACCAAAAGGGCAAGGCAATTTGATAAAGAGAATTCTGACAACTGGTACGTCGCAAAACTAGTACTACTAAGATAAGCGTAATGTAACTTTCAAATAAGCTAGAGGGAAAATATAATGACTGTACTCCAGTTACCGACTACTTATCTAGAAATTTCTACAAAGACTAATTACGTTAATACTGCCACTAGAGTGGCAAAGTATAGTGTCCGTTGTATCACTAAATAATGAAGTGGAATTGGTACTGTCCGTCCTCAGTATGACAAATCAACTACCCTAGTAACGGTAACTCCGGGTAGCGTCGGAAATGAAATAGGAATAACGCTCCCCCTTAGTTATTTGTCATAACTACGTCACTATATTCAGTCTAGTCTAAAATCTAAAAAAAAAAATTCGAGCGCTTCCCGTTAGGGGTATCAAAAAGTCACAGAAAAATATATACGTGAATATGACAGAAATGTAAGAAAGAGCAAAGAAAGAGATAGTAGCAAGTTTTTCGAGTAAAAATGAAACTCTGCAGTGTCCGCGGCCACCGGTCCCTGGAAAAGTCTGGTGGGGCGCCACCGCCACTCCGGGCCCGACAGCCCCCCCCGGATCCCCCGCCACCAACGGCCTCGATCCTACGCTCCGATCGCCACGCGCGTCCAGTTCAACACCTATAGGAGAGGACACACTCGCACAAACGAGAACACAAAGAAAAACAAAGCACAAAACATCGGTGAAACACCCGTAATCATTCCGGGGATTCCGGACTGATGACAGTGATTTGTTCAGGAGATACATGAACTGATCACGGGGTAACGGTTTAGTAAGTAAATCACCTATTTGCTTTTTAGTACTGACTTTCATAAACTTTATCTCACCATCTCTCTGTGAATGATGCATGAAAGGTAGTTCGAGAGGTAAATGTTTGGTGCGTGGTTCGAATAATCCTCGTTCGCCTGCGAAAATTTTTTGGGTGTTATCCTCATATAATTCAACCGGGCCTTTTTGCGGAATTCCGAGTTCCTGTCTAACATGACCTACAGCTAGACTCTCTCTAATACATTCAGCTGTTGCAAATATTTCAGCATCATTCGAGCTAAGGGCTATCCTACTCTGTCTCTTAGAAAACCAACCTACAGGTTCCCACCCCCATAGAATTACGTATCCCGTACGTGACTTTCCGGTTTTATTGCAAACCTTATGGGCCGCATCGGGTCATAACGTGACTTTTGGATAGGATTGACCCTCTTGCGAGGACTTAGGCCCGTGAAATGCTAACCCGCGAAAAGAGCCGATCAAATACCGCAATATCCTTCCTAACATGGCATAAGTGACTCCCTTATCTATGGTCTGCATAACACTAGCTGCATTGAGCGCCTGTTCTATATCAGGCCTAGTCATCTTAGCTAAATAAAGAAGACTACCAACTATGCTAGCTATAGCGAACTTACGCAACGCTGCATCATCGGGCTTAGCTAAGGGCAACTGATCTAGTACAGGGGTGCTTACGGGGCGGGTCTTATCATATCCAAACTCCCTTAACACCTGTAACTGGTACTTACGTTGATGAAGGACGATTCCTCGCCCTTCCTGTACTATTTCAATCCCTTTGAACTCCCTTGCAACTCCTAGCCGTTTTAGGGGGGAATGCTTTTCCAAAGCACTTGCAAATCTTCATACGCCTTCTTGCTAGGCGCCGTAAAGACTAAGTCATCTACATGAAATATCCCCACTATGACGTCTCTTATGGGCTTGTCTTTCTCAACAAACATACAAAGGTCTGAGACTAAAAGCCTAAAGCCAAGCTCCTCTAACTTCGGGGCTAATATCTCATACCATCTACGGCCTGCTTGCGGCGCGCCATACAAAGCACCATCAATACGCAAGATCATCTCCTCATGCCTCTCTCTGTCTAACCCATCAGGAGCATAGGGAAATACAGGGTCATGCATTCCCGATTCTTAAAGTCAACACCATACAGCTTATGGCCATGCCAAGCAGCAAGCTTTGCAAGCATGAGCAGTGAGCGGTGGGCGGCGCAAGGCACAAATAGTTGGTCAGGGTTGTAACTTACACCTGCTTCTAACATATCACCTCTAAGCGCTAATCTAGACTTAACAAACTTGCGTCTTTTCTCATCTAGTTTGAGTACCCATGTCAGCCTAACCACTGCTAACTTCGGCCTCTTGTGTTGTCTTTGGGGACATCCATGTGTAAGTCTTGAAGTCCTTAAGGGACTCCAATTCCTTACGCATGCCCTTGAGCACGTCCTTAGCGGACATGCCTTGCTCAGCTACATCTTTCGGGACACGAACGTTCAGATACAACAAAAGTTCATTCTGTTCATTCATACAACAATCATAAGACAGCATGATAGTCTCTCTCTCTCTCCGACAGGCAATACGTGCCCAGTCCTTGCCCCACTCTGCAGCGGGGGCCTCCACTATCACACCCTCTAGTACTTGAGCTTGTTTGGGCTCTTTCCTCTCTCTTGGTTGGTTGGTTGGTGCAGTGGGCTGTTCTGCTTGTCGTCTCTCTCTCTCTTTGTGTGGACTATGTAAGCGGCTGATATACTATCGCTCTGCTCCCATGTCCTACCCTTACTAGGCTCTTTGTCTTCGTGATAGGCTCTCCTCTCATGCTCTGCCTGTGGGTCTGAGGGATCACTGCCTACCTGTGACTGTCTTAGCTCTCTCTCATGCGTGTGTGTGGGTGAGGTGGTGGGATGGGGTGTTTCTGCCTGTGTGGTGTCGATGTCCTGTGTAGGTACACTATCTGTCTGACTGTCGTGTGGTGTGGTGTGTTTGTAATCTGTACTATCATCCCCATCATCCCCTCCATGCTCCCCCTCAACATCATCGCCATCATTGCCCTCCACCTCATGGGTCTGTGCTTGTGTGTGAGCGGGTGTGTGAGTCTCATCATCATCAACATCCCTGTCCTCACTCTCATGGGTTTGTGCTTGTTCGTGAGTGGGTGTGCGTGATTTTGTCAACATCGACATCCCTTTTCTCACTCTCCCCCTCAGAAAACTCACCATCCCACTCAACTAATCTAGAGGGGTGTGCCGCCTTTCCAACCACGTAGGGGTTGAAACGGGCGTTTCTGACTCCGGCTATGACCTTTCTACCGTCCCAAACACGGTACAACTCTCTGAATAAATCATACCCTAGCAACATAACCCTCTTTGCCCGGAACTTACCCTTCCTACCCTTACCGGTGTATATCCTACCGGTCTCAGCTGAGTGAATATGGGCTTCCGGCCGAGCAACTGCTCGTATGGCGACAAACCCTTAGGTGGCCCACTAGTGGCCGGTAAAATGTTATGTATCGTAGTGGCGGCGTGCTCCATTTCGGCCCAAAAGGTTAGAGATAGCTCTGCGTGGCCTCATTGCCCTTGCGGCCCCGACGGTTATATCATTTGCCTTTTCAGCTATGGGGTTACCATCTTTATCCCCAGTGGCTGACGTCATCCAGATGAACTGGATAGGCTTCCACCACTCTATAACTTCTATCGATACATCAACCTCCTGATCACATCTCACCTCTCTCACTCTATTTCCAGTCTGTCTCTCATGAACGCTATCGCTTGCTTGAAACAATCTACCCACTCATTCTTATGAGCTAAATAATAGTCCTTAATAAAGAGTGAGTAATCATCAGTAACGCAAAATTTATAATAATTCCTGTGTAAAGAACGGGTAGCCCATGGTCCCTCTGAGTCCATGTTCAAAACTATCCCAGGCTTGTTTGCCCTTTCTATCCTTTTAACTTTAAATCTAGCTAACACTTTTGCCTTGCCTATCTTGCAAGACACACAGAAAGCTACCTTGCTCTCATCTCCCACTAACTTTATGCCTAATGCATTTGCTAAAGCTTTCATCTTCTTTATATTATAATGTCCACAGCAATAGTGAAACAACTCTATATCTACCTTCCTAATCTTACCAGGCTTGCAGGGATAGGAGAAATACAGCGTCACTGCCCCCGTTTTGCCTTCTTTCTGTCTAATCTCTCCTCTCTCCTTTTTGGGGCTTCCCTCCCCTCCTACCCCCTCTTGTTCTCTCTTGCCACCGGTTCATAACGTGTATTGACGTCCAGTGGACTGTCAAACTCGTCATCCCACCTGCACAAGAGAGTGGACATAAGTCTCCCCCTTACTAACACACTGCTCTCATTTACGTGTATGGGGTCTTTCAATATGACTAGCTGTCTATTCTGGTGGAGGATTGCCCGGTGGTGGACATGGTCCATCCGACCGGTCGACGCAATGCACAGGTAGCCTGGTGTCGAGCAACATGGGTCTCGACACCGTTACTGGCTTACTGTGTCCGTCTATGCGAGTGACCCTGGCTATGCCCTGTCTGTCTATCTGACACTCGCCGTAATGGGAGCCACAGACTTAAAGTCATGAAGCGTTTCCGGATTGCAAGCTATGTCCCTAGAGGACCCGCTATCCTGCACTATCGTGTTCTTCCTATTTCTCCCTTCCTCTTCGGCTAATACTAATGAGTAACTAGTGGTGGTAGGCTTGGTGGGTGTGGATGCTTGTGATGTGGTGGTTGATGTTCGTGGTCCCCCTGGTGGTGTGATGGTGGTGCGGGATGCGTGTGATATGTACACCCCCTCTATCGCCAGTAGATAAATACACATTTTACTGGGTCGTTTTTTCGCTCCCTCAAAAACGACCTTCGTAAAATGTATCGCACCCCCTCCTATGGATTTCCCGTAAAATAAATACAAAGAAACAAAAACAACCAAATAGCCTTATACAGCACACTTCAAGAAAATATGTATGTATCATAAAAAGAAAATTCTATCTTATATAGATGGATACTCGCAAACAGAAGAGAGCGGAATATGTAAAGGAAAGAAGAAAACAGAAATACACCTGTGTATGTGGTAAGGTAATAGGTATATATGGAAAATATCAACATGAAAAATCTGACTTTCATAGAGACTTCTTCGCGGAGAAAGAAGAGGTTATGATAGGAGGACATAAAGTTATTCGTATAACTCGTAGAAAGGATGACATTGAAAGGTATTATAAAAATAAAATGTAAAACCATTTAAAGAAATAAATATTATTACTTATATAATATGTCTTCTATAATGAAACAAGCGGACAAGGAATTGAAAGAACTATATAACTTACATTTTCCAGAAGCACTAGCACACGATAGAAGGAGTAAAAAATACACAAGAAGAGAAACGCTTCAACGATATAGTAAGGCTTTTAAGTTTTGGAATGAACAGAGAAACATAGCATTACTAGCTGATCCGACCATGTTGAATATCCACAAATGGCAAATTTGTGAAGAAGCAATCGCACAACTTAAATTAAGGGTGATGATTGCATTAAATAATAATTTAATTTAAAATGTAAAACCATTTAAAGAAATAAATTATATTACTTATAATATAGATATGGGGAGACATAAGAAATATCTCACACCTGAAGACAAACGAAAGGCGAATAATGAAAAAGCAACTGCTTATTATCATAAGCACCGCGAAGTAGTAAATATAAGAAGAAAGGAAAAATTGAAAGAACGAATCAGGAAACTTAAAGAGTATGAAGAAATGAAAGCAAGAGAGAAATTGTAATTGGTGAAAATACTTTTTTGCTTCAACATAAATTAGACGATGATATCATAGTATCAACTAAAATTAATTTCTATTTAAAGGTAAGATTTTTTATTATATATAATATCGGTAAAACAATTTAATTTATTTTATTATTTTTATATCCATATCAATATAAAAGTAATGCCACCACCACTACCACCCAGACCAACAAAGGAGAATGTAGAACTAGCGAGGGTAAGGGCGAATTTGAGGAAAACTGAGACTAGAGAAAACAAAGGGAATTTGAAGTAGTAGAGTTAAAATCTAGGCGGGACAATAGATTAAACTCTCTTACATACGAGAAGCAAGGATTAAACATAAACTTTTACGATACTGACGCATTAGAGCGAGAGGTTCTAATTCCTATACTATTAGATGCTAAAAGAAATGGTATGACAGGAAACGCCGATGTTCATATTACTATTACATACATAACAGACCACGAAGAATTAAATAGATATTATAAAAAGAAAACATTTAATTCGTTTCAAATAAAAAACTATGATGATTTTATTGAAATGTTGAATGAGTTTAACATAAGCAATATTGAAGCATCTGGATTAGGTTATGACCGAATCATTGAATATGCTAAGGTAGTAGTAATTCAAGAAAACGGAGGCGGATGCTATGAAGGGAAATATAAATGTAAAAAAACAAAATCAGAAGAAAGTATATTAATATCTCCCGCTAGCAAAAATAATAATTGCTTATTCTTTCTGTGTAAAGACATTCTTAATATGCCACTCATTAACAGAAAAAGATGTAATGATATTAGAGAACAATTCAATCTTTCTAATGATTGTCCAATTCCATTTTCTACAGCGGTAAAAATCCTTAATGCTTTGATAAAGGAGGGGAAGACATACAAAATTACGAATGCTTATACAAAAGAAACTATAAGCACAAATAATATCGGAGAAGAAGCAGACATTATGATTTTCTTGGAGAATAATCATTATTTCGGATTAATCAAAAGATATAAAAGCAAATGCGAAAAATGTTTGTATGAATATTTCGATAAGCACACATGCAACCCAAAAAGAATAAATTATGCTAATGCTAGAATTTTAAAGAACGGACAACGACATTTAATAACTAAATTCCACAAAGAAAAATACAATAACAAAAATGAAATTCTTCATTATGACCTAGAAACATGGAGAAACAAAATGATTTCTGATGGCTTTGATATCCACGACTGCTATATAGTCGGATATACACAAGGAACTGAGGGATTTAAATATTTCGGTGGTAATGATTGTATTTCTAAATTTCTTGATTTACTCTTAGATAGAGGAAGAAAGTTAGCATTAGAATGGTCTAACAAACAATCACATAATCCAGTCAAGAAAGTAGCAGGAGTAAGAAAGAAAAAGAAGAAAGATGAAGAAGCACCGATTTTATATGTGAATGGATTTAATGGGGCGAACTTCGACCACTACTTCATTAAACAGGAATTAATAAGAAGAGGTATTAAACCAAAATCACACATGATTAATAACGGCTCAATAATTTCTTTACAATTTGAAAATATTAAAATGTGGGATATGTGTAAGCATACTCAGGGGACATTAAAAGAAAACTTAGAAAATATGAAATGTAAAACTCTTAAAGGAGATTTCGACCACGACCAAGCCGCAGAATGGGAAATAATGAGTGAAGAATCTTGAATATTTGAAGTGCGATGTTATGGGGTTAAAAGAGTTATATGATAAAATAAACACAGAGATATTTGAAAAACACTCGGTGAATTTAACTTCATACATTTCAACTTCAAGCCTAGCCTTCAATATCTGGAAGAAAATGATTGATGGTAAGCACGATGTGAGACTTCCAACTATTGAACAAGAAAAAGCATTCAGAAAAGCAGTTATCGGAGCAAGAACATATCCAAGCAAAAAAAGATTTATTTCAAAACAATACAACGACTACTTAGCAGGGAAAATCACATTTGATGAATTAACCGATTATTTAGTTGATGCGGATGTCGTATCTTTATACCCAACAGCGATGCTTAATTTATTCATGGTTGGAGAAATTAAGATGGCTATCGCACCATTTGATTATAATAATCTTCCTATCGGTATTTACAATTTTGATTATATCTCGCCAAAAGACATATTACATTCAAGAATAGGACAGAGAAATAAAATGGGCTCCTTAAAATGGAATTTATCGGATATGAAAGACCAATGGCTTACAAGTGTTGATATTGAAGATATGATTAAGGAAGGCTACGATATAACAATTCATAAAGGATACTATACAGAGGAGGCAGAACCAGTATTCAAAGAATATATATTAGAAATGTTTAAGGCGAAAGAAAATAGCGAAAAAGGAACACCGCAATATTTGTTAGCCAAACTATTTATGAATTCGTTATACGGAAAGATGATACAACGACCTATCCCGACAGAAGCAGAATATATTAAATCAAATGAGGAGTATTGGAAATTTTGGACGAAAAATTATATATCCGATGTGGTTGAATTCAAAGATAAAGACGGAAACAAACTATGGCATGTATCAGGAATTCCTAGAAAGGAAGAAATAATTGAAGAGAGCATAACTAAACCTTCTCATTACGGGGCTTTCATTTTAGCATATAGCAGACGAATTATGTATAACTACATAAAAGAGGCTAGTCCAAATAAAGACATAGAAGCCGACTTCTATTACACCGATACCGATAGTCTAGTGTTGCATGTTAGGTTCGCCAAACTAATCAAAAGGCTTGGTGATAAATCTCTCGGAGGAATAACAGATGACTTAGGAGATTGCTGTAAGATAATAAGAGGAATATGGATTGCTCCAAAATTGTATATGTTAGAATTTACAACGAATGAAGCCTTTCTCCCTTACCTTACTAAGAATGACTTGAAACATAAAGACAAAGGTGTTCATATAATTGAATGCTACGAAAACGAAGGAGTAAAAAAGAGATACTACCACCTTAGAGGTAAGGGGTTGAATTCAAAGGGGCTAAATCCAGAAGTATATGAAAAGATGGATTTAGGTGAAAGCATTGAAAATGTTAGAGATTTTCAAATGAAGAAAATTCATTTATCACGAAATAGCAAACAGCAAAACATTAACCATTTCAGCATAGTTCATACTACAAACATAAAAAAGAAAGTTAATGAGAATAAATGGTGCGGACGCGAGTTTATCAACAAAAATGATAGTATCCCACAAGGCTTCCATATCCACTCCTAGATTAAAGACGTTTAACAACGAAGTTGATAAATATCAATTAATTAATTTTTTCTATAAAATATATACCATATACTATACTATGACTACCCTCACAAGACTATGTGAGAAGTTTGAGAAACTCTCTATTGAAAATAAAAAAGAAACATTTTCTCTTACCGATGTTAAAAAGATAATTAACGACGAAATTCAAATGATTGAAAAGAGAAAGGAAGGCAAGCCAAAGGATACTTTTCCATTTGGTAAGTATAAAGGTAAGAAAATTCAAGATGTAGCAGTTATTGATAAGCCATACCTTGAATGGGTTATGAAACAGCCTTGGTTTGATAAATTTACCGACATTAAAAGTGAAGTAAAAAAATACATTTAGTAAAAATTATTTTGTAGTATATATATACCAATGACCGACCTGAGCACCAAACAGGACTACTTGAATGAAATTGAAAAATGGAACCTTGACGGCGAAATAAAAAAGCCAACCATTAAATGGACTAAACCCGACATTGTTTCTTTTTATGAACAATATAAACCAAGGGATGATAATGTTAAAGTAGTTATCCCACTGGAAAGCGTGTTGATGGAGGAAGAAAGCACACCTTTTACGACTGCTGATTTAAAAGAGACAGGTATCACGGAAATAAAGGCTAATGTAGGAGAAGAGATAGCGACTGCTACATGTACAGAAGAAGGATGTATATTAAAGAAAGATGTTGTTCTTCAATATGGTAAGTATAAAAAAATGAAAATTGAAGATGTTGCTAAGATTGATAAACCATACCTTGAATATTTAATTCAACAACCTTATTTTAATAACAAAGATGCGGTAAAAAAATATCTGTGATATTTTGTTCTATTGTTTTTTTTTTTTGCTTTATTGGTCTTCAATAAAATTAGCAATAATATTGACATTTCCTCCCCCACCAGCAGAGACAGACTTCTGAGTAAAAGTTAATACATCACTCGGCGATAGGTATATATCATAACTTCTAAGATTGATTTGTTGAGTTGATTGAGAATTTACATATAGTTTAAAAATTGTTGTTCCGTTTGCGATAGCACTCGCCTTTGTGTCAGTATCTACAATTGAATACTTAGAATCAACATCTGCAAAACCTGCGCCAGTTAGTGTTCCATTTAATACCATTCTGACAACATTTGACTTAGTATCTTCATTTGTAATACTTATCAATGTGGGATAAACATTTGAATAATTTGTTAAATTAGCACCGCCAGCATCAAATGTTGTTTTATTCCTGATACTAATAATAGGGCTTTCAATTGTGTTTGCTGCTTTACTTCCTTCCACTTCGTTTGTTATACTGGTATTAATAGTATTCGTTCCTTCAATGAATAAACTAGCACTCGCTGTTTTAAGTGATTGTATTCCAGTCTTTGCATCATTTCTCATTACCGCTGTAAAAGGTAATATTGTATTTCGCAGGCTTACACCATTATTAGCATTCGCATAGTCAATCATATGAACTAATTGAAATAATCCTGTTATGGGATTTTCAATATAAAACTTAATAGCACCAAAACCTAAATATTGAAATTGAATTTGAAATACATTTCCTTTACTCCAGTCTAAGTTTGGCATAGCCGAAGTTCCATCGCAAGGGTCGTCCCAGTCTTCTTGGTCAATATAATCTGCACCACCTCCCGCATAATGTGCGATATTCATTCCTGCTTGATTTTTGTAAAAATAAAATCCATCGTTAAGGTCATTTCCTATTCCAATATATGAATAGTAATCTTTTGTATCGTCCGTTGTCCATAGAGCAGTAAATCGGGCTAGGACCCCCATTCCAGTTCTATATTTTATTCTCCTTTTACTTACCAGTCTAGCATCTGCCGTAGCACCCGCTGTTGTTTTCAATTCAGCCATATTATTCAAAAATGACACAGACGATTTTGTTTCTGTTTTTGTCCATATCCTAGTATTAATGGTATATGGAAAGATTTCTTGTAATACTGGTGTTAATTGACCTACTACTGCTTCGCCAAAAGCGGTTTTGGAATTATTTGTTTCAATATCACCATCATATCCAACCCTGACGTTTATAAATTCTCCGTCAGGATTTTGTGCGATTAAATTTCTCTGGTGGGACATTGTAGGTCTATATTATCAAAAAAAAAAATTAACTATTGAAAATTAATTAAGAGATTGTAATCATATTTGCCTTAACCTGTACCTCCCGCTGAGTAATGGCCACAGTGTAGTGGTTGTAGGCGGCATTCGCGGTGGTCGCAATAAACTCCCATCGTCGCTCAGTATCAAGACTTAAACCGCTGATTTCATTTTGGTCTTTGCTCCATAGCGGGCGGGTATTATCCCAAGCATCAACCCAGAACCAATTGTATTTATACACATCGTTATTCAACAAGGCCGAACCCTCAACCTTTGGCTTCAGGTACATATAGTCTTCTTCAGTAGCACAATCAATGTTGAATTCTTGCTGGCGGGCACCATCCAGAGTAGTGTAAAAATTAACGACCTTAGCGGCGGCGCGGTTATCGTGGTCATAGGCAGTATTCTTTTTTTCTTCGTTGTTAAAAACTGAGTGATAAATCTTCTTCAAACGGCGACAGTGGCCTCTGTCAAATCGCATAATAATGTTTTGTGTTGTGGATGCTCCAATTGAATTCTTATAAACATAGGGATAATCAATATTGAAGTTCATACCTTCGGGGCTAGCAATCTTCTGCTGGATTGATTGAATGACATCAGGGTTCGTTTCAACCGCAAGAAACAAGGCGAGATTGGTGACATCAGCGCTTACAGCCATATTAGCACTACCAACATTTGCTGTGCTAACAGCAGTAGCAGCACCATTCGTCACCGTATAACCAGTTCTGTCAGTAGCACTCCACACAATTCGCATAGTCAAAATCTCTGGAAACATAATAGTCTTATCAAGTGCGAAAATAGTGTTAATAATCATACCCAAAGGAATTTTAACATTAATAATCAAAGCAGCATTTGATCCACTTCCCACAAGATACTTCGCCTCGTTGTAATTAACATTTACGGCGGATAGTGCTCCAACTCCAGTCGTCAAAGCAGCATCATCGTGACGACGAGCAGAAATCGGTGGTTCGGCAAACATAGCAAGAGTTCGGGCTGCTACGTTATCACCAGCATCTGTCATCGCACGAAAGTTGGTTCTAGCAGCTTCAACGGCACTGATATCAATCTTTCCATTAGCATTACACTTTTGAAGCATACATCCATATCCGATAATATTATCATGATTAGGAAGGTCTAAGAAATCTTGAAGACTCATCTCAGGTTTCCAAAGCATTTTAGTCACATTTCTAAGGTTGTTAACGTCGCACAGATAAACACCGCTACGGGTTTGAAGTTGTATCTGGCTAATTTGTGAAAGGCAGTCCATAAAAATTCTTGAATAAGTGTTAGCACCACCAGCTCTCATAGTATAAGTAAAACTCAAATAAGACCTAGCGAGATTAAAAGGTCGGCTAATAAGGTCAAAACTTCGTTCTTGCCCTCCAGCAGTGGTGACTTCAAAGGTTCCAGAGCCCTCACGTGGAGCGAGTTTATTCAAACGATACGAAGCACTGATGTAGTCAGTCTTGCTGAAATCCAATTCGCCTCCGTGTTGAGTTGGCATTTTTGTTTTTAGGTTTTGGCGCTTGAGATTATTAACTAATTCACCAGAATATATTTATAGAAAAAAAATAATTCCAAAATAATTATTTATCTCTGTTTCAAAAGATTGAAGAATGATGTAAATAAATTAAAATAATTTGTCTCTCTGTAAATTAATCATGTCATTACAATACCTAACCCATTAAGATTAATCGCTTGGTCGTTTTCGTCCGTCAAGTAAAACCTATATACATTATTTGAACTGGTTGATAATTTCTTTCCATACTCAGACCCACTTCCGTCGTATATAACGGCTCCAAATGGAATATCATTCGCCGTGTATATTTCTTGTAGCACATGATTATCACCTTCCCCCACTAAGTCCGATTGAAGATACAAAGTCTTTTCTCCAGTTAGAATAATTACGTTCGGCGATTTAATAAAATCAGTGGCGAAGAAATATGTTGAATTTCTATCAAACCCCATAACCTCGTGGATACGGGTATCACCATCAAATATAAACCGCGGTTGAATGCCTCCGTTATTTGACACACTGAATGTTAATTTACCATCTTCTGGTTCTATGTTGGTATTGTTGCTTGAGACGACATATGTATAGTCATTCGGACTTTCTGCCGTCAGTACCTCCGACAACTTATTTTTTAGATTGTTCATTGTGTAGTTTCCCTCAGGTATTGTAATTAAAGCCTCATACCCGTCTTCGCTAAGTGTAAAGGTATTATATGGCGAAGCCACAGAGTAATACGACTTTGGAACATAGATATGAAGAATTTTACAATGTGTGGGATTGTCTAGCCCCTTCATATTGACTTCGTGTGTAAAGTCGCTATCTGTGCCAGTTATTCTGTTTTTGCTATTTATGTAATAGATACCACTCGCACGACCTCCCTTGTACTCCATTGATATTTTAGAATTGCGTTTCGTGCTCCGCACTCTCTCTTATTCTAAAACATCGTTTTTTCTTTTTCAAAAAAATTAATGCTTATTGTAATCCTTAAAAGTGAGTAGCCCCCGATGTTTGTTGAAGACGTAGTCTGAAACAAATATCATTTACAAAAAGGTGTCAAATCCATAACCATTCTGTGCTTTTAATTTCTCCGCTTCTTCTTCTTTAAGTCTGTATAGCCACTAGCAAACTTAAATCGGTTGCCTTTCGCCCGCTCCATTAAAAATCTCATACTATGCCAACCGCATGTGTCTGAGGTGTTTGATTGTTGCTTTACTTGATTGACCTTCATTAACAAATAACTATCGGGATGGCTTCGGTCAATTAGTTGTTTCATTTGTTGTTGAAAGTCTTCTGTTGGCTCGTAAAGTGCTAATTGGTCATAGACTTCAACACTCCTGTCTTTATCCAGACTTATCCATACGGCGATCCAATGAGACCCTGATTGATTGTGGTTGTCCAAATTCATAATAAATCCGTATCGCTTTCTGCTTCCGGGCTTCAACTTGTAGATTTCATCACTGGCTATTGCTCCGAGATACCATCCATATTTGTTCATTATATCATCTATTTCATTAGTCATTAAACCGCGACCCTCTCCTTGTAATGGGACTTGCTCTGGCTGTGGCTTTGGCTCTGGCTCTGGTTGCTGTTGCTCTTGCTCTGTCTCTGGTTGCTGTGGTTGTGGCTCTGGTTGCTGTGGTTGTGTCTCTAATGGTAGTGATAGTTGTTGGGGCATTCCCTCGTCAATATTCAAATATGTTGAAACTCGTTTATCTAAATTTGGATCGGAAGTCATTTTGTTCGTTAGAGTATTTACAAAATCATGTTTGTTCATTGTGTGTTTCCAATCTTTGCGGGCTAAGTATTTTTTTATTTTCGCAATTGAAAATAATTTATTAATCATTTCGTCCAATGTATGGTGTAATTTCCTACCTGTACCTCCTTGGTTCCCCATATACTCATCATACTTAGCAGATTATATTTTCTTTTTTATTTGGTCCTCTTCGGTTCCTACATCAATATTAAACCTTTTTATCATAGCCATAATCCATTTGATATTTTCTCTATGTTTCAATTTTGTATGTCCGTCCATTTCAAGTTTCCTTTTTAAGGCCCGCGATAAATCAACGATTTTTATTTCTGGTAAATACTTTTTTGATAAGGCATCTTTCATTGTTTGGTTAAATTGTAAATTTTTTACATCATTTTCCTTTTCTTCCCTTTTTTTTTCTTTTTGTGCTAGTGCTTTCCTCATATCAGTCAGATTTATATGTTTCTTTTGCAATAATTTAATACCATCTGCTGTTTTTTGTATCATACTATCAGTCATTTTTTTAATCTCTTCGTCAGTAAAATAAGCAGATTTCAAAAGTTTATGTTTTCATCTAGTTTGTCTGCCGTAGGGGATTTTGGTTGTGGTGATACTGGTGTAGGTGGCCCACCTATTGGTGGTGGTGCTTGTGGCTGTCCATGTTGTGGTGGCATAATATATTGATATTGCGGTGGCGGTGGTAATGCGTGTATCCTATTTTTTCTGTCTTCTTCATATTTTACATCATCTATGAGTTTTCGCTCCCTTCTTAGTTCTCTGGCTTTTTGTTCTTGTCGTTCCTTGATATCGGATAGTTCTCTTTTGTGTTCTCTATCCTGTATTTCTTTTTGTTCCTCGGCATCGGCTATGTCTTTTCGTTCTAGCCTTTTCTTTTCTTCTATCACATCTTCCCTCTTCTTCTTTTCCTTTTCTTCCTCGTCATGTATTAACTCATATTTCTTTTGTAAGTTGCTTTGTATCTGGTTTCTGTTCTCGTGTTCAAGACGATTGAAATCAGATTTGATTATTTTTCCCTTGGTTTGCGACCCTGCCTTTGTGGCCTCGGCTTACCAATATATTTCAAAAACAACTTAACGATTTGAAGTGTGCTCATATCATTTGTTTTCTTACCAAAATTAAGATAATATTTTTTACCCTTCTGGATAATATATGGTCTCCCGCTCTTATTCCTATAAACTCGCGGGGGTCTTACCTTAGGTTTCCTTGTTTTCTTGACTACCATTCTATAGATAGTTTAGAATTGCGTTTCGTGCTATCGCACTCTCACTTATTCTAAACCATCGTTTTTTTATTTTAGGAAAAAATAATGGTCATCGATGTTTTGTGATGACGGCAGTCAGAACAAAATATCAAAAATATCATCATTTAATGAAACTTTACAGCACCTCCTCGTTGCTTACCATATCCGAGTTTTGCGGCAGTAGCACTAACACTACCCGCGTAAGGCACCCCAACACTACTCAATGCCCCCGCAGTTCTAGAGATTACCTTATTATCGCGAAGGAATTTATTAACAGCCAAGGCAGTTTTTCCGACCTTTGCCCAGTTAATCTTTCCTCCCTTTTGCCCACATCCCTTCTTCTTAGTTTTCTTTTTTCCTCCCTTCTGTGGCATTGATGGATTGTATCCGATGTTATATCCTGATGGTTGTGAAATTATCACTGGTGATACTGGCAATATATAATACAGAAAAATAATTAATTACAAATTTTTTTATTTTAATCTGTAAACAAAATTTTTTCTTAACTCATCATCAACACTTGAAACATAAAGAAAATTAAATCTCTCCTTTGTTGCTTCGTGATACTTTTGAAGAAAGTAATCAAAACCAAAAGATAAGTCTAAGTGTTTATACACGAGTTCCATTTTATCCTGAGACTGGCTTGGAAAGATTAACAAATAATCTAACTGCTTAATGGCTTCTGGCCGTAGGTCGTTCAAATACTGGCTTGACATAATAACCTTTGATTTATAGTGTCTGTTCTTTTTTAACAAATCACTTACTGACTTGTCTCTTAATCCGCTCCCTAAATCATCCAAAACAAAAACAACCTCTGGAGAAATATACTTGCTGGGTCGTTCTTTTGCCTCCGCGGCGCTCTGTTTCTTTTTTTCTTCTTTTCCAAAGTATAAAAATTGTGGTTTCTCTATTTCTTCTTCATCTTTGATTTCTCCTTCGTGTTGCTCGTCCTGTCTGTTCAGTTTGTCTAACTCATAATCAATGACATTTACACCATCTGATTTAAGAAAGGTATATATTGCCATCGGGTTGCCTCTGTTCTTAAAGTGCTTTACCATTGCTTTATAAATGTAGTCCTTGTGTATCGTTGAAGCAATAATGATAATACGGGTTTTTCTGTCTGTTGTCCGTTTCAGTATTTCAAAGAGTGCTGTCGTCTTACCGCTCTTCTTACGGGCAAGCAAAAATATGTTAGCATACGGCTCATTGAATAATTTATAACCCTTGGCTTTTTTGTTTCCATCACCCTCTTGTTTTACTGGCTTCACCTTGACATTATTGATTTTTTCCATTGATAGTTTAGAATTGCGATTCGTGCTGTCGCACTCTCTCTTATTCTAAACCATCGTTTTTTCTTTATGGTTTTAAATAAATTGGTGTTCGATGTTTATCAACAAACGGGAGTTGCGGTAGCAACGAGAGTGTAGTTGATAAATATCATTCTAAGCGAGGAATAGTTATGAATTTCTAAATTCATACATTGTTGCTACGCAACGAATTCTAGGCACAAAACAATTCGGCCTGCTAAATTTCCTGTGTCAATATTTCCGCTGTCAGTTTCAAGGACTTTAAATGTATATTGTCCGTCTGTCCATCCTACAACACCCAAATTATAACCGAGATTTGAAATGTTTGCTGTAGTGCTGTCCGCAAATGTTCCAATAATTCCAATTCTATCCATATAAAGAATTCTGGTTTTGGTTTCGGTCTGGTCGTTCATATAGTGGATAAATTTTACATTCATTTTGGTGGGTGTGAATGACATTTGAATATTTTTATTAAATGTTTTGCTTCCTCCAGCAAAATCATTGCTCAGAAAAATAATCTTTTGGTATTTGTGCTCCGACATTGTTTATATATTGTGTAATATATTATGTTATTAATATTATTATTTATGTGGTCTGTGTTAGGTCGGACTGCCTGCGACTTTTACTCACGAGTCAGTGAGAAAAAAAATGAGAGTTGTGCTTATTGTATTCAGAAAGGAATAGAAACAAAATTTAAATGTGTGTATAAGCCTATGAGTGATTGGTGTGTTAGTTTTGATGAAGCCATTCCTTTAATTTGCTCAAATGATGCTATGTGGTATAAAACTCAAGTATATGAATGTTCATTTCTTTGAAGAAGGTGATGGAAGGCAAATGCCAATCAATAGTGTTAGGATTCCGACATAAGTATTAGCAACCTCGCAAGGCAAGTTCTTTTCAGATAGCCTTACGATACAAAGGGTTATAATGGAGATAATGATACCCATTTGAAATAAGTATTTAATAAGTCGGCTGTCAGTCGGTCTGTTTGTTATACAACAACAATTCCAGTTATCTTCCAATTCGTGCTCTACTTTTTTTTCCTCAGTCTTTAGTTCTACTTCAAGAACACGAGACTTTAATTCTGGAGTTAGTTCGCCATCCATATCCATAATAGGTGGTGGTCTGTGAAGTCTAGTTGTATTATTTGACATTATCAATAACGGACACTCTGATTTCTGCTAATTGATTTGCTTGGTCTTGTAGTATATTCATAAGATTTTTATTTTCTTTTTCTAAATTAACTACCTTTTCTGATAATTGTTGAACGGCCTTAATTAACGGGGCTGTAAGCTCGGAATAACCTATACCATAACCGACATCACCACTATCAATACATTTAACATCTTCTGGATTAACACTCACACCTTTCAATTCACATTCCTTTCTTTGCTTTGGACACGGAACCATAATTGTTTCTTTTATAAAACCACCAAAATCTAGTATATCCATTTCTGTTAGTATTTCTTCTAATTCCTGTGCTATTAAGCCAGTCCTACATTTCTTTTTGTCATCAATCATACGATAGCAGACTGGATTTAACTTATTAATAAAATCTAAGCCTAAGCATTCCTTTATATCTTCTTTTTTTCTCCTATCAGAATATTGAATTGGATTAGACAATACCCATAATTGTCCATCGCTCGCTCTTAATGACATTAAAGCAGTATTTGAATTATTCTCCCATATGAACCCACTCGTTGAAGAACCATTCACTCTAAATCTAATAGCATAAGAAGTTAATCCTCCACCTCCTCCTGCTGGCGCTGTTCCTCCACTTAATGATTTATTATTCCCAGACTGAGACATATAAATCCCCCAGTTTGAATCAGTAGCATCCCATACAAATATTCCTCTCGCATTCGTCCCGTCTGTTTGTCCTTGAATTGCTATTTTTGCCCCATTAGTTGATGCTAATGCCGATGATAGCACCCCAGAATATGTAATTCCCGCATTTGCCGTAATCAATCCTTTTGTCCATAAAGTCCCGTTTAATCCATTCAACGACATCAACAATTGTTCCGCAGAATTCTCCCACACAAAACCCATCGTAGCATCATTAGCCACTCTAAAACGAAAAGCATACGAACTAAAATCATTTCCAGAAACCGCCAAACCATTTGCCAAACTTCTAGTGTTTCCACCTCCGCCAGATGCTGCATAAATCCCCCAACTCGTATTAGTCGTATCCCATAGAAATATTCCTTTTGCATTTGTTCCGTCTGTTATTCCCTGAACTCCTATTTTCGCTCCACTGGCATTCGTTGCTGATGTTAGTGTGCCAGTATATGTAATCCCCGCATTTGCAGTTATTAATCCACTCGCCGTTACGTCGTTGATATCCCCGCGGTTGAAGTAATTGTCGTTCCAGTTATTGTTCCGCCATTTGTTATATTGTTTGAATTCATATCTAAGGCACCATAAAACCGCATACCGCCAGCATTGTTAAAACGGACAATGTCAGACGAAGCACTTTTATTATCCAAAAGTTTTGAAATATAAAGTCCCGCCCCTTTTACATCAGATGCTACATTCGTAAATACATAACCTCGTTGGTTTGCGGTTCCGCTTGTAGCAGTATTTAGAGTAAATAAGAAATACTGATAATCTCCTGATGTCTGTGAAAAGAATATATCTCCTCCATTTTGGTTTAATATCCTCGCCCCATTATATGTTATATTTCCGCCATTAGTGATAGTTTGATTATTAAAATCGGCATTGTTCGTTAAAGTTAGATATTTTATCACAGTGCTCGCCCCGTTGAATGTTTTACTTCCTGTTATGGTTTGGTCTATTGATAGTTTTACATTTTGCCCGTCCAATGTGTCCGCATAACCTTTTGTCGCTCCGTCTGTCGCTAATGTCGGAGTTCCAAGGTTGGCTATTTTACTACTATTACAATCTAGCCCCGAAGCATTTACCCAACCGACGATTGTCCAATAATAAAACTTATTTTTTTCGCAGAAATTTCAAAGTTGTAATATGTTGCAGTTTTCATATCCAAACTAGCAATTGACCCAATATTACTTGTAGAATTGAAAACGATAAATGTGCCCTTTGTTGTTGAATTGATTGAATTTCCCGTTATTTCAACACCACTGCTATATGTCTTAATTCCTGCTATGGTTTGGTTTCCTGTTAGTTTCACATTTTGCCCGTCTAATGTATCCACATAACTTTTATTTGCTCCGTCCGTTGTTGCTGATGGTGTGGCTAAGTTTGTTATTTTGTTGTTATTCAAAGATAGAACTAAACATTCGACAATCTTGGGGGTATCCCTTTTTCCGAAATTTTCCATGAAGTATATGGACTTTTTTGAAAACGTGTGGAAATGAAAGGAAATCAATTCACTGATTGCAGAACATATAAAAATAATATTAAAACATGTTTTTATTAATTGTAATACACTTTAACTTCATCTTCAGAGGTGGGCAGGAACCGGTCCGACACGGTAATCTTTCTCCTTTTTCATAGTCCCGGCTACTATGAATCTATGATGATAACAATGCCCAACATGCAGAATTTGCTTTTAAGTTTGTTTATCTTTGTTTACATTAAGCATTTTACTTTATTATGATAATAAACATTGCTTTTACCTACAATAAATTCCCCCGGGGGGGGGGAGGGGGGAGGGGGGAACGGGGGAGGAAGAGAAGTGCGATGTCGCCACGCAAAATACATAGATTCTACAACAAAATTTCTTTAATTACTAAAAAAAATAATAAATCTAACTCCGTAATATCATACTAACTAAATTAGAAGTTTGTTTAACTCTTGCACGCGACAAACGTTCTTAATCACGCTTTCGACCATAACAAACCTGCCAGTGCAAAAAATTACGATTAATACTACACTACTACAAAGAAAAAAAACACAAAACAAATTCAAACATCTTTCAGATGAAGGAGAAAAGTGAAAGCTATGCAAACTACCTGGTGCGTGCATTTGAAGTTAGCGCCGAGTCAGCGCAAGCGATGCTAAAACAAACTCCCATGCGTTAGGTGAGCTGGGAGCGGTGAGACCGGTGCCGCGTTGGGGGGTGGAAGGTGAGTTAC
The DNA here is from genome assembly GCA_019918135.1 of Paulinella micropora. NCBI lineage: Eukaryota > Cercozoa > Imbricatea > Euglyphida > Paulinellidae > Paulinella > Paulinella micropora. The sequence continues at coordinate 179,667 of WBZZ01000177.1, forward strand.
CAGCAGACAGAGCGCCAGCTGCCATCCGCGCGATGAGATCCTCCAGCAAGCTTTCTCTCTCGCTCTTACTATTTTTGTTGTTGTTGTTGTTGTTGCTGTTGTTGTTGCTGATGTTGTTGTTGTTGTTATCATTATCATCATAGTTTTTCTTGTTCTTGTTATTCTTCTTCATCTTCTTCTTCACTCTCTCGTTCTCTTCTTCTGAGCTTTCCTCCTCCTCCTCCTCCTCCTCCTCCTTCTCCTTCTTCGAATTCTTCCTCTTTCTTCTCTCCTCTTCCCGTTGTCGCTTCTCTTGCGCCTCTTTTTCCTTCCGATCTTGCGCTTCTTTTTTCTTCCTTTCCTCCTCTCTCAACTTTCTTTCTTCTGCTAGCATTTCCTTAATGGATGCGGCTTGTTCTGACATTGCCTTGTTCACAAGATCCTGAACGACTTCTTTCGACACGCCGGCGGACGAACTACCCTGAATACAATACCGGTCGCCGTTGTTTTGAAAGAAGTCGTTCATTTCTTGCGAACAAGGCAGTGGCAGAACAAACCAACAGCAACGACAACAACAACAACAAAGAATAATAATAATAATAATAATAATAATAATAATAATAATAATAATAATAGTATATCTCCTGCCAATTGCTGAGACAAAAGGCCATGTGCATCCAGTCCTCCATTCCATAAGGAAAGTCTCCACACCAATCGGTGGAATAAAGGAAGTGACGGCATAGAACATCACTCTAGGAGCTTTATACCAATCAGCCCATGGAAAGGGACCGATGGCCTATGTACTCCCTAAATAATAATAATAATAATAATAATAATAATAATAATAATAATAATAATAATAATAATAATAAAGTTTGAAAAAAAAAATGTCAGCGCTTCCCGTTAGAGAGATTATACTCGGAAAAAAAAAAGACAGGGAAAGGCTCACTGATAGAATGCCACACACACTAGCTAGCCATACTAAAGCTAGTAGCTATACTCCCCTCTCTAAACTATATGCTGCGGCGCCCAAAGAGACCTTTTGACCCCCCCCCCCCCCCCCCCGGGGGCCCCCCCCTCACAAAAAAAAAAGAAAAAGAAGAAGAAGGAGTAGGAAAGATTATACCTCCAACGACATGTCCACTTCATCAGCGTCGACCGCGGGCTTTTTGGACTTCGGCTTGCCTAGTCACGTCAGAAATTAGAAACACTGAAAAAAAAGCACACAAAAAAAGATGAAATTTGCTAGTACCTGGCTTTTTCTTGCTGGACCCCTTAGGCATAGGAGGCTCAGGGGTCTCTTCTTCTTCAGGGACGTCTGGAACGTCTGGAACATCGTCGACGTCGATGGATTCTGCACAAAGAACCAAACAATATTACATACATCCTTCATTTTTCATTACATACAATGTTGCTACCGAATCTCAGTTTTTTTGGCCTGCCCGAAGAGCGAGGCTCAGTCGGGCCCTTTTTTTGATTCTTCTTCTTAACGTTTCAGGCGAGCATGCAGTAAATATGCAAAATAAAGAAAAGGAAGATGCAAAAAAACAAAAACAAAAAAAAAAAAAAAAAAAAAAAAAAAAAAAAAAAAAGATGGAGCTGGTGGAGAAAAAGAATAATAACATGTATATGAAGAAGAAAAAGAAAAATGGAAGAAGAAGAGGAAGAAGAAGAAGAAGAAGAAGAAGAAGAAGAAATGACCTTGTTTGCTTCGTACAGAAGCAAAAGCTCCCGCTTCCGCCAGTTGCAAATCATAGGCGGGTTCGTGGGGTTACCGACGTAGAGGAGCCACGCGGGCTTCACCTGCTTCTCGAAGTCCATCGGCGACGGATCAAGCATGCAAGAGTGTTTAAGGTTAAAACCAAAAAAACCCATGAGCTGATATTGGATTTCGTCAGCCTTGCCATCGCCGTCAGTGTCGACCTCGCGCGCAGCAAAAATGAAGCGCTTCGATCCTGCAACATCCAAGTATAAAAAATATGTGCAGCTTGTGAATTTTGAAA